>CAFUXE010000878.1:67300-80837 GCA_903364295.1 Serranus cabrilla | reverse complement strand
GTGTGTGTGTGTGTGTGTGTGTGTGTGTTTGACACTTTTTTCCTTTTAAACCTTTATGAAATTGTACTTCAAGACCACTGATGATACTACACATGAGGCTGTAATTTGCTTTTAGTTCATTTCCACCTGCACTCTATCAAATGTTTGTGATTGTCTTTTTATGTCATCTTTGTGTATCATCAAAATGTGTAGCTGTAATTTAAGTCTACATATGTGTGGGCTTGTTACCATGCCGCCACAGTAACAACTCAAAAAGCAGCCATGCTTGATGGACAGTATACTCAGCGCTGAAAAAAACAATACTTAATTCTTAGATAAAAAACAAAACAATTTGTATCATGATTTACAGGCAATAGGATATTCTAACAAACAAATGAATAAATGTAAGGCAATGACAAAAGGGGTATTAGGAAGAAAAGAAAAAAAAGTCAAGGTTTTTGGGAAAACTGAGAAGTTTATTTTCATATTGCAAATATGATTGATTAAATAATATGTCCCTTCAGCAACACAGTCATTCCCTCACTTTATCAACAGACATCACAGGGAATTCTTTCTTTTTTAAACAATAAAGCAGCATTTTAGAAAATCAAATTCGAAAAATTGTTCATTAATAAAAAAAGATTTGACATTTTGACATTTGACGTCAAGAAGTGTATAAGTTCCTTTTGTTCTCGGCTGGAAGTTTGTTCAGGCAAACGGTTGTTAATTAAAATCTACAAAACGTGCCAAACCAAACAAAAGAATGTAGCCAAACTTCTATATAAAATATACAGGACATTTTTTGAACTGTTCCACTCTTGAAGTGTGTTTTCTTTTTATAAAAAAAAATGTATTTAAAGGATTCCAAAGCCCCTAAACTAAATATCAAACTATAAGGTTGTGGGTTACTTGATCTGACCATTCATGTGTGAAGTGTCTTTATGTATCCTATTAAAGTTTTGTCTAAGAGTCTAAGAGATAACTGCATGATTAATCACACGTATTGACTCCATATAACAAAGTGCACACAATCACCACTTACATTGCATTACATTCTCTTGTTACAGTTTGCTAGCAAGACAATTCAAGCAAGCAGCTAAAGTTTCATTTTGCTGTCGAGGCTTGTCAGTACACCATGACAACACTGTTGGGTTTGGTAGGGTGAATAATCAGTGGTTCTGTGTGCATGTTGCTGACAAAGACATGATAAACACTATGCACAACATACTTCCAGTTGTATTAACCTGTTCACTAACAGTAAGTCAATCACTCCCACCCCAAGGTTTGGTTCAGCAATCGAAGAGCCAGGTGGCGAAAACAAGCAGGAGCCAATCAGCTAGCAGCTTTCAACCACCTGTTGCCAGGTGGATTTCCTCCCACCGGGATGCCAACACTTCCTACGTACCAGCTGCCAGAGTCCAGCTACCCAACAAACACTCTGACCCAAGGTAGACAAGATAACACTTTCACGGTCAACAAATGATAGTGAACTCTCATTTATTTACAAGTTGTCTTTAAGTTGTGTACTGTCTGTCTGTACGTCTGTCGGTGAGTTCTCAGTGTGATTGTCAAGTTGTCAAGTAGCATTTATTCTAGTTGACAAGGTCAACTTATGGTACAAGAAAAGTCTTTAGTAGCAACTTGCAAATCAAGATGTAAGTTAGTTTAAGGAGACCAGTTTCTTCTTCAAAACTGCCAGGGCTCTATCACCTTTGATTCTGTTAACTAATCAGAAAAAAACATGTATGCCATTAGTGATAGTTGATATGACCTAAAGTCACAGCTGAGGCTGGAAAGTAACAATGAGCTGCCAGCTAAATTTGACTGCTTCTCTCTGATAACATCACAAACGTATGATTATCCTATACAATTGTAAACTATCCAAGGCTTTTAGTTGGTTCATTTACTGTCAGACAAACAAACCACACCATCATTTGTAGTAAGATAGATCTTGTTGTGTTTCGCCCTTCAGACGGTGGTGGAACAGTTCACCGTCCCCAGCCTTTACCTCCGTCCACCATGCACCAGAGCGGTCTGTCCAGCAATGACAGCAGCTCTGCCTACGGTCTGGCCTCCAACCGCCACAGCTTCTCCAGCTACTCTGATTCTTTTATGAGCTCTGCGGCACCTAGCAACCACGTCAACCCTGTCAGCAATGGACTCTCCCCACAGGTAGGACCTGCTGGACTAATGTTACATTTATGCAACAAGATGTAAAGAGCATAGAACTATGCTGACATTTTGGTTTGGTTGGTTTGTTTGCTGTCTTGCCTGGAATTGGATAAGACCATCCATACCAGTTTCATGTAATTGTGGTAACTGTCGAGCCTGGTATGGGCAGGCAGAATCCACTTTTTGGCAACTTTAAATAGATCTCATTTCTATGTTGCATCCAGACAGTGGTACCTCACAAAATCTATTTTTAATTGTTGAGGAAGTGTGTTAGGAGTCGTCTTAGACAAAGGTGGGCTGATTATGGGAAAGTCATGAAAAATGTTGCTTACTAACTATTGAGTAAGATTAGGTGAATACTTTCAATGTGTAATAAGCAAATATAAATTAATGACATTTTGTAATCAGCTCACCTGATGCTGGTCCTCCAAACAGTGGAATCACTGACCTGGTAGAATCATAAAGAAGAGAAACTCTCAGTGCATCACAGGCTTGTGTAGCCATTTCAAACCCGTGGTTACCAATTTAAGTGTTAGATATGATGTGACTGTACTTATCAGTGATGTCCAGGATCAATACTTGATGACTTCCATGTCCCCAAATCTCTTTGAATCTCATTAGATGTGGTGAGTACAACGTTGGCCCCTTAGAGTCACAATAGTCGGTATCATGATCCATTTTCAACATGTAATGCAAACATGTATTCAGCTGTGCTGGGTAACACCCAAGAGCGTGGAGGCCATCAGGAGGTAAAGGAAGATTCCGGAATGGCTGACCAATTCCAGGCCGAACTAGCCAGTGGTCATAGAGTTTCTCATGTCTGACGCCAGTAGTTGCCATTCTGGCCACCACTGGCCCAGCACAGACGACCACACAGAGCGGAACACTGCCTGTGAGACTGGGCCAGTACTTTCAATCATGATACAATCAATTTGTACTGATCGTTGTTTTTCTTGAAATCTGATGGCTCATGCGGGCTCATCATGACATGAAAACTAAAGTGTTTGCAAGTGTCTGAATTGGGAAACACTAAATGAAAATGGAGAAAAGAAAAGTGGAGTGGTGGAGTTGCCACGGTGGCCACTGATGATGAGGCTGGACTGAGCAGCAGGGACATGATAGGTGGACATATTGTATGCAGTCCAGAAGGCAATAACATTGCATTTATTTTTAGTTCTCTTTTGTTTTTGGTCTATTAGTACAACAGTGTATTCACATTGAATCGTTCATATTATACAAAAAAGATATATAAAATCCATTTCTAAATGAATCACTCCAGTTTTATTAATTGTGAAGGCCTTATGACACTGCTGCTGCACCCAATTCTTTACATGATTGGTAAAGTTGCCTATGGAAAAACTCATGTAGTCTCACAACACCATTAATGGTTATAATTAAGCTCATAAACAAACAGTCTGAGCAACGAGGACCTAGGATGGCCTCTTTTTGTTTGGGGTTCAGAGAAGGTATAGGCCTGCACACCTTGGTGCTCGGTTGTTTTCTGTCAAATATTTGCTTTGATTTCGATGGTTCGCTGAGTTGAACAAGTCTGACTACCATTGGTATTTAAACTTGATGGCTGCATTAGAGAACAGCTGCAGTGGTTAAGTGTGGTGTGGTGTGGCGCTGAAGTTGGATGAGTTTACAAAAATCTGGTGTTGTATGCTTAGTGTCTGACCAAATATTAGGGCCTGAACTGAATTTATGTCCAAGCACATCCCTGGTAACACCTATATACCTGCCCTGTAAGACCACAATAATTGTATTATTAATATTATTTGAATGTACTGTATTGTTAAAATGAGCATAGGAGATTTCCAGAAGTTCTAACTGACCCTCAGTCAGTAGGTGCTGCATTAACCCGTTTACTGGGTGAATTAGACAATGACATTTTTCTAGTTAATTTATTAAGTTTCTGCAATTAAATACATTGTTTGACTCCATGGACTCGTAATGGATTGTAACTTGAACTTTCAACTACAAAGATGTTCATTTGGTAAAAAAAATATTTCCACTCTTCAGGGGTTAAAATAGAAAAGAAATAATCTCAGTGACTAATGACGATGATTCATTTTAGACAGTGACTCTCATTTTTATAATTAACAGATGTTGCTGCCAAGCAGGCTGCTCTAATGAACTGTAGCTGATATTTAAGTACCATATCCTTTGTTGTGTTTGTGTGTGACATTTGATTAGGTTGCAAATAACTGGTAATAATGATGCATGTTTTCTGTGAACACAGAGTAACTGAGTAAGTTTTTAGACCAGTGGTGAAGCTTGGTGGCTTCATAAGGCTCTTTAAACAAAAAGATTACAACTGACTTTTTATATTGGTAGACTACATATCCGGCCCCATATCACAGGGATGGTCATACCTTGGATAGTGGACCCCACTTGGCTGCCAAACATAGTATAAACCAGCAAGTGTCAGTGCATTTTTACTGTGATTTTAGTACAAATCTTAATGATGCAGAGTTTTTAATGCAGTCTTTCAATGAGCATTGCTCCATGTTGCTGGTTAAAGTGGCACCTGTAAAGGTTAACACTAGGACTGTCTACGACATTTCTCTGGGAATGACTGTCCAGGGGCCTTAGACAGAAGTATAGCAGCATTGAGCGTCTATGGAATACCACTGATATGGAAGCGTCATATAATGTAATTTCTCCTTCAAAAAGAAATCCCATGGTTTTATTTTTACCTCCGCCAGGGCCAAGGGCCAGGGAGGTTATGTGATCGCCAGCGTTTGTCTGCCTGTCTGTGTGTCTGTGTACAAAATAACTCAAAAAGTACTGCACGGATTTGGATGACATTTTCGTACAACATGTGTATTGGGACAGGGAACAGGATTAAATGATAAAATTTTGGGTGATCTGTAACACCATCTGGAATTTATATTGCAAATGTACATTATTGCGTCAGTGGCCATATTGCCTTCAATAACTGCCGCCATCCAGTGGATGAAATATTTCAATGCCAGTGTACTCCCAAATTACATTCTTCAATATAATGAATGATAATTATCATTCATTATAATGAATGAATAATGAAAATACAACCGCAATGCACGAGCACTTGAGGCGGACGCATCCCGAGAAATTTGAAAGACAGCGGCCAAGACGGCACCACAAGTCCTGTTTAGTTTTTGTCTTGCCCAAACATAATATATATTCCGATTATAAACAGGAGGAATGTGTTGCTGTTGATAGTAATTTAGTTTCTAATGTTAAATGTCGTTTCCCTGCATCACTGCTGCTGTTAAACAGAACTCTACACCACGTGTTATCACACATCCTATTCGGCCATTTGATTGTTACTGTAAATACTTTCAGTATTTTTTAGTTATTCAACACTTAAAAAATGTGACTCCAGTGATGAAAAAATCTGTGTCACAACCATTTTATATAATAAATCCAGTATTTCAGTAGAAATACTGATTCTCCAGTTCAGGGAAAGTGTTGTTATTACATACTGTGAACGATTTCGTTAGTGTATGTATTATTAATATAACACATCAGTGAAACAGAAGTTATACTAATTTTATTATGCCATTTATCTTTATTTCCCATATATTTTATGTGTCTGTTTCTTCGGGACCAGATAATGCTCTGACCAGAGACTTTATATTGAGTGTAAAATATAGATTACCAGTTAAAACAGCTGGGGAAAAATGTCCTGCAGCGCATAATTTGTTAGTCATATTTGTTTCTTTAAAAAGGGGACAGCCCTTGTGTCTTTAATTTTAAATAGTTCCTTACTGTCTTTGTTGACAGGGACATGGTCAGGTTCAGTATCCATTAGTGATGGGTTGGTCGCGAACGAGAGCCGGAATAGAGCCAGCTCTTTGAAGTGAACGACAGGGGCAGTTTGAATGATTAAAATTGCACAAAGTAGCGGGGAGTTACAGAAGAAAAAAAAAAAAAGCTCTCGATCGCGCACCGGCTCCTGATCGAGAGCTTTTTTTTCTTTTTTCATTGTCTTTAAAACCACGGGGATCACCGGTGACACAACATGTGTTTTTCAAATTACCGTAACTCCCCGCTACTTTGTGCACTTTTAATCATTCAAACTGCCCCTGGAAGCTGTGAAACTGGGCTTTCAGATGCTATTACATGCATTACAGTAATGAGTGAGTGCCATGTGGGGAGAGGGAGGAAAACAACAGAAACTGAAAGAAACAACAAAAAAAAGAGCAGAAGAATTCCCATCACTAGTATCCATCCTGACACTTGTTCACTCTGCTGCTCTTCTCTATCTACTACTGTTCTGGAGGTAGAGCAGATTGTCCACTAATCCAAACTGTTCCCAATGGTCAGGGTACCTTGCATGGTATCCACTATTGTTGCGTAAGTGCGTGCGTGTGTGTGTGTGTGTGTGTGTGAAAAAGGGTGAATGCCAATGAGGGGCATAGGCTCCAGATCAGTTCTATGGCTGCGCAATATGGCCTATGAATTATATTGCTATATTTTTAGGCTAAATTGTGATGTATAATATATATTTCAATATCCTTAAATGTCCTCTGAGGCACTTAATAAATGTTGAAATTCTATTTTGCATTTGATTAGTTTTGCTTCTTCCATGAAGATGGTATTGGCGCATAGTGGACGTTTCTCCACCTCACGCCCAATGTGTGGTGCCAGTGTAGGTAACAGTGTGTCCTTGTAGCGCTGTACACAGTGAGGCTGTGAAGATGGATTGACATGTAGCATAAAAGACTTCAATGCAGTAACCTGGAATTCACAACCTCTTGCAAACATCCAGTAAATGTTTGTCTATTTATTTACTGTAAATATGAGCTTTCCCGAACCATCTTGAAGTTGTCGCAAAATATTAGACATATTAGATCATTTTGGACTTAAACATTCAAAAACAGCCTAATCCAGGGCTTTACATAATCATTTATTACTGATGTTCTTGCCTGCCAATATGTTTTTTTTCCACACAGTAATAATGTCTGACTGCAGTGCCATAATTCTTACACTTATTGCTAGATGTGAACAGCTTGTCTCATTCACAAAGAGTTGGCAACAGAAATCCTGCGTCAGTGTGTTTGTGTCCACACTAACAGAGGAGGAGGGGATACCCTGTGTTCTCCTGTCTTCTTCTCTTGAACAATAACCATTCCAAATGACACTGTGTGTGCTCAGGAGGAATTGTTCTCTATGGCAGAATAGACAACCGGCTCATATCATAGTATTTCACCATTGGTAGACTGAATGAAAACCTTCTTGGTCCCTGCAATGCAAATTATGTTATATAACTCCTGCATATCAAAGGTAATATTAGATAAATACAGACTTATAACAGGCCTCGAACAATTACATAAATAAACATAAATTAGTCTATTTTATATACAAAACTGGAAAAGCACTCGGAGAGCGCAGACCTTCGCCAAGGCAATAGGGTCAGTTACGCAATACCAAATTGCACAGTTGAAGGATTATATTGAAAGAGTGTATTTTGAGAGCAAGCTGGCAACTAGATGTTAGTGAAGGCAATATGGTCACTGACACAATAATATAAATTTGCAATATAAATTCCAGATGGTGTTCCGGATCACCGATCACCACCAAAATCTAATCATCTGTTCCTTGTCCCAATACACACGTTGTCCGAAAAGGTCATCCAAATCCGGCAGCACTTTTTGAGTTATTTTGTACACAGACAGACAGACAGACAGACAGACAGACAAAAGCTGGCGATCACATAACCTCCTCCCTGGCCCTTGGCCTTGGCGGAGGTAAAAATAAAACCATGGGATTTCAATACGCATGTTGCCTGAAATTTTCATCCAAATCTGTGCAGTACTTTTTTAGTTATTTTGTACACAACAAACAAACAGACAGACTCACGCCGGCGAAAATATAACCTCCTTGGCGGAGGTAAAAATTATGCACCTTCCCTGGGCAATCAGAATTCTCTACCAGAGCCAATTGCAGCAGAATAGCGATGAGTTTGATAAGATAGTTGCAGCTGTACAGGTTTGGGCGAAAGAAACCATCATGAAACAGCTAACTTCCCACAGTGTCAGGCAACAACAACAACAGTTTCCTCAGCAGGCAGTGGGGCCTGCTGGATATGGAGCTTTCTTAGGAGACCAACGACAGTTCCAAAGTTGGGATGCAGTGGGAAACATAATAAAAACAGAATGCAAATATCTGCAAATCAATAAAAATAAATCCACTTATTCAGATTTTCATGCATTCTATTTTATTATTTACATTACATACCCAACCTTTTTAGAATCAGGGTTGTGTTTGCAGACTGTGGAGTTTGGAGGAACCTGTCTGTCTGATTGTCTTCTATAGACAGACTTGGTTTAAAACTATAATTCTGTAAAGCAGAAATATGTTTTATTCATTTCAGATTTTTCATCCTGTTAATCATCTTGCAGGCTCTAGTTTGGAACTATTCATCTAAAAATTAGAATCTCAATATATTCTTGTGTATTAATATAAGAGACTTTGTCAAATATATCATTGTATTGGTCAACCTTCTTTCTAAATATCAGGTGCAAAATCACATGGTCAAGGTTTAGGCAATACAGTTTGTTACAGGTTTAGACAAAATAATGGGAACAGTGCTACTGTCAGCTGCAGTATCTCAGCTCTGTATTAAAGTCCACCTCAGCTCTGGTGTTATAGTATATTATCAATATGTTATATAAACAAATCAGTTACAATTGGTTTCAGTGATTTTTTTAGCCAGACAATCTCCAGTCTCAGCTTCTTAAATGAAAATATTTTCAGATTTCTTTATAGTCTGTAATAATAAACTTAATATTTCGGGGGTTTGGATTGTTTGGCAAACAAATCTAGACAAATAAAAATATATATGTGTCGTTTTTAACTATTCTCCGACATTTAATCTAAATTGTTTATCAATAAATCAGTCAATGAATAAAATGTATATATTTTGCTGCACTTTCTCTTATTTTGGTAGTCATTGTCCACTTCCTGCTGTACACACAGTTACAGGCTGGGGTCAGTTTTATTTACTTGACTATAGAAATATTGTGGAAAAAAACATGCAGGTGGGATTTTTGTACACATTTTGCTTGTCCTGAAGTGGAGTAAATAAGGCAAATTTAACTGGAAATGTGGTTTAAAGAGATTCAAATGTAACTGCTGTAAATGGGGCTATCTATGAATAAATAAAATCTTAACATTATCATTCATCATATGCTGTAGTTTAACATTTCCTTCAGTGTAATTCTAATCAATAGTAAAATCCGAATTTTCAATGGCTAAATCATCCTGTACAGCTTTAAGTTATATTTATGAGCTTAAGACAAGGCTGCCTTACCATCCACGCTATTGTTATACTGTGTGTTAGGACAGAGAACCAACATATGAGTTGACTGGAAGGAATCCCATCAAATTTAAATCAAAACAGCTCCAGTAAATTGATTGAAATAGTATTCATTCCGGACATGGCATGCATCTGCAGTGAACGCTGCTGCATTTTGTGTTTATTGTCCTCGCAGTCTCTTCTGAATGGCTGCGAGTCTCAGCTGAAGCTTTTCCATTATGAGTTCACTGCCGTTGACCCTTTCATCATGCTGCCAGGCATTTACATGAGATAACAATGTAGGATGAATTTCCTAAGATCCCACTTCAAAATTGCAGGAAGACCATATGCTGTACGTCTGACAGGCAATAATTCAATTTGAAACAGCTATATTGCATTTGGAATGTAATTCACACAAGCCATTTCTGTGCCTCCTCCTCTCAAATTGAATGGGAAAGAATTAGAGGCTGACTTTCATGTGGAGATGGAGTGTGCAGCCAATTCCAAGTCTTATTGACAGAAAGACAAAATGACAGTATGATATTCCATCCCTGTGATGGCACTGCATGTGTAAATAGAAACCGTTTTCAGCTTCACCATCACAGTCGTTACAACCCCCCCTCTCCCCTAAGAAAGCCTGCAAAAATAAACCTTTTTTTTTCAACCATACTTTTTGACAAATTCCCATAAATCTATTTTGGTTTAGAGCCCTCTAAGTGGTGAGGAGTTTTTTTTTTCTTCAGTTAGACAGTCAGTGATGCTGGACCACTAATCCGTTTTTGTCAGGTCAGACAACTTAGTGACTTGCCACTGAAGATGAAACTATTACTTCCCACAGTGACCCCAACACATCAACACATCACACGAGTAAAGAAGAACACATTGCTCTTCTCGCGTTCTCATTTCCTCTCCGGTTTGTTGTGAGAGGAAGATTTAGCCTGCTTTGGAATGGTGGAGTTCTCTGGCTCGCTATTTGATGTTGGGGTGAGAGAGAGAGAGAGGGAGAGACAGAGACAGAGAGAGCGGGCGAGTAAGGATAGATGAGAGTGGGTTTCAGTGTTGGGGGATCAGAGCTGCTTTGGTTCTCCAGCTCTGTCTCTTTGATCCATATCCCCAGGCCTGCCTGCCTGCCTCGCTAACTCAGGCCTCTGCCCGTGATTCCTGACAACTGTCGGCCTGAGATAAGGAGGAGGGGTAGGGGGATGTGGGGGGCCTCTTCTCTCTCTCTCTCTCTCTCTCTCTCACACACACACACACACACACTTCACTATCACATACACTGCCATTAACATTAACAACAATCTATTTTGAAAAATCATTGAGGAAATGTGTTAAATTATATTCAAAAAGACTGTGCAGAGGCCCCTCCCTGTAAAAGAGACAAATATAAGCGGCCCCATTCCTGTGCCCATCCTCCTGCAGCCCCCCAGTTCAAAGTGTGTTGACATGGCTGCTGCACCTGAATGTCAATGAGTATGGTGCCTAATATTAGTCTCAGCTGCTATTAAAATTTGCAATACTAAGCCCTTTGACTGGGCACGCTGTCAACTGGCACGCTCCCATGTCAACAAATCAAAAAGGATGAGCACATATATTTACATCATTCCCATAATGAGGAATAAAGTGGGGGTAGGGGGGGTAGATGTTAATTAGAAATCGCCTGAAAAACAGATGCTGCTTCAGTTTGGCAAAAAGCTAAGCAAGGAGCTTTATAGGAAATAAATAAATAAAAGACAAGACCTACTCAAGAAAGCTGCCAGAAAAGCAGAGGAATTTAAATCATACCCACTGATGGAATGTTTGTAGGATATATTTCTCTTTATTTATCACTGAGTGTTCTGCTCTCCTCTCTTCTTCCTTCAGTTGAAACTAAACAGAGCCCAGGGTGCTGTCTGACTGAGTGGGTAGAAAGGTGTTAAGCCCCTGTAGTTTCTGAGGTTTCCTGTGGCTGTGAAATGTAGGCGTTGACTGGCCGCAACATACTATCACATCTGCTGTTTTATATATATGATCAGTTTTACAAACACTTGATTGGCCTGTTTTTTACATCTCTGAGGTAGTCCCGCCCAACATTAAACATCATTGATGACATTCATGTGAAAAACAATAGCTGAAATGATAAAGAGCTGCCATCAGCATCACAGATGACTGACAGAAATAAGTCCTCAGAGACTGTTAAAGGCTAAAGAGAAAAAAAAGGGGCCGATCAAGCAAAGTTTCAAAGTGAGAATTTTTTTTTGAAAATAACAGGACCATATGCCTCACCTTACTGTAACCTCTAAACATTCATGTTTTCAGATAAAGGGAATACCTAGATATATAATTTGCACAATAACATCAAAGATTAAATGTACAATGGAAAATGACAGGGTGGCATGCACGTTTAAATTTGATCATTATCTGACTGTTACATGTAACCACTGTACAAATGGAAATTTTGCTGATTATGGCAGCAGAGTAAAGGCGACAAACCAACAGGTCTTTGGATATAGAATAAACAGACAGAACTTCAAATGGTAAATGGACTGCACTTATATAATGCTTTTCTAGTCTTTCTGACCACTCCAGACTGCACTAATTCACCCATTCACACACACATTCAAACTAGTGGCCGAGGCTAACCTACACAGTGCCACCTGCCACCATCAGGAATACAATCAAACAAGCAATTTGGGGTTCAGTATCTTGCCCAAGGATACCTCGACAGGGATCAAACCACCGACCTCCCAATCAGTCAACACCGCTCTACCAATTGAGCTACATGTCCTGTGATGTGCAGTAATTGCAACCAACAGCCAAACCAACTAATAACACAATGTTATTATTTTACTACTGCAAGGTCCAGATATTGCAGAGCAAGTATTCCCCTCACAAGAACCATGTATTCCTTCTGTACTGTTTGTCTGTAGACATGTTGCTGTCAGTCTCTCTGCGATGCATTCAGGACCCAGCTGTCTGCTGTCAGCCTCCAGCTGAGTGCCATCCCCCTATTTATTTGCATGTTATTATGGTGAGGAGGAGCAGATATTAACCCTGTCAGCTGCTGTTTGACCTAACATCACTCAACAAGCCCAGACTGTTGTCCTGAAATGATTTTAGGTTATTAGGTAGTTTGGAAATATACCAAAGGTGGTGCAGGAGGGAAATGTGGTGAGAGGGAGGCAGTATAAAAAGGCACCAGAGCCTTGTCAGGCTGGGGGCATTTAGCCGTTTCCACATGGGAATAAAGCCCATATGTGGATGTAAGAGTGCACAAACGGGTCACCTGGAAATAGTGTATGGGCAGTTTCTGAATTTGAAGCAAACAGTGAAACATTTTCAAAATGAAAATGTACTTAATGTCTTGGTGAATCTTTTCATTGCTTCTTTTAAAGTGCAAATTTATTTAATTGCAATTGATTTAATATAGATAGCTTTCAAATGTATACGTTTGTCAGATGAGTATGATTAAACATGGTGAAGGTCTATAATTACTGCAATGACAATACCAACAGAGTTATTTGATGCTCCTCACACAGTGAAACCGTCTCAGATACAAAGCCTTAAATGCGTAGCCTCAACCAAAATTTTACAAATATAATTTGACAAATGTTTCAAGTTCATAAGGCCTAACTTCACATTGTTCTGAGCACCTTCACAACTTCAGTTGTAAAAGTTATGATTGACAGTTATACATGGCCAAAAGCTCCATAATGATAATGATATTCTTTTCTCCTGGCAGCTTGTGCTGGCTGGTTACTCGTAACAGTGGTGCACAGAGCTTCAGGGAGCCAGAGAAGATCTGTCAGATCTGTGTGGAGCTTTGGAACAAGACACCAGTACCATTGACATTATGATAATAACATCCAAAACACAATAATGTAAAATACTCAACTTTTGGCGCAGTGGGAAGGCAGTTAAGTAGGCGGTTCTTTTAGCCATTTTTATTATGGCAGAATGAGTGAGCTCATAGATTTCTGTAAACCCTTTTTTAAAATGAAAAAGCCAATAAAACACAAATACCCCATAGCACCTTGCAGTCCAGATTTATGAATGGGTACTATAGAGTCGACATGAGAAAAAAGTTCATCAGTGTTGATACATACTGGAACAGATCTC
>CAFUXE010000878.1:26678-38262 GCA_903364295.1 Serranus cabrilla | reverse complement strand
TGTATGTACTGTATGTGAATGTGTGTGTGCGTGCGTGTTGATGCTTGTGATGTTGTGCCAGAGAGGGAAAGTTGTGAGAAAGAGAGGGGAAGAATTGAGAGACGAAGATGTTTTTCTTCCCATCAGCAGCAGGATGATGAGAGTGGAACAGCAGCTGTGCTCTTTTTCTTTCACCACGACTGCCGCTTTCTTTCTGATTATTCTTTATTCTCTCGATTCTTTTCTTAATGCACTTCAAATCAGCTGCTTATATTTTTCTAATTCATAGGCTCAACACGTATCCATTTTTCTTTCAAAGAATTAGTTTTTATTGATGTAAATCAACATGCAGTCTTGTTTTGATGTGCTCCTTCTGTAGCCCCTTGATGATTCTGGCCAAAGCTGCAGGTCGTTGGCATGACGATGTACCTCAGTCTACATATGGAGCCCATGTCTCTCTCAAGATTCAGTACTTTGTTTCCATGCAACTCTGTACAAGTTGCTAGGGATTTGTTACCCACACAAAAGACACATATAACATAATTTCTATGTGTCTCTCTCTCACTGTTGTGTGAGAGAGTCGTATGTTTTAGCCCATTTGTTCCTTTTTGTTTGGCAAGGGAAAGGCAGTCCTAATATTAATTGCTATGTTTTATAGTTTAACTTTACATGTTTTGAATTAGACTGTGTGGGTCAATGACTTCAAACAATACTAGGCAACAAGAGATGGCAGACTTCACCCCACAGTGCCCTCTGTTGGCCAGAGGATGTATATGCAGCAGAAACACAGACAGACAGACAGAGATCACTGCTCCCAAGATAGTAATAAGTTATTTTCCTTGTTTGGCCTACACAAGTTGATAAATAATGACCAGGGATCAGACTGTATGTCTAGAGCAGGGGTACATGTTTAAGTTGTTTCCCTCTTCCAACACACCTGATTCAAATTATCAGGATCGTTATCAGGCTTCTGCAGAGCTTGATGATGAGCATTCTTAGACAAAAAAAAAAGAGGTTCTAATGAACACATTGCTTACTGTAAAAACAAACAAATGGGGTGTTGGAAGTTGTTTGTATTCATTAAACTTTAATTGGAACTTGGACTGTGAAATCATGAGAGACTGGAACTAAATGATTTTTTGTTTTGTTTAAGTTGTTTCAAATTTTGATGCACTTACCGTGTATCGGTGTGAATTGTATGTATATTTGTGTTGTCTTTGTTCTGTCTTATCACTACACTAACACTGGAGGGCAGCAGAGAGTAGGTACAGGATGTGAAGATGGTGTTGCAGCTGGGGAAGGGATGTTTGGACTGATTTTAACTGAAACATCGTCACATGCTCAGTCTGTCCCTTTACTCAGTATTACTCCTTGACTAAATGAGTGAGACAATGCATCCATATTTCCCTCATTTGCATCTTTTCTTTGCATCTTAGTTTGCCCTGACAGGGGGTAAATGGAAACCATGCAAGGAGGAAAAGTTTTGATCGACATGAGACGTCCGCTCTTTTCAGGTGCCACATGAAGCAAAGTCTGTTTTTGATTACAATGGATCTTTTGTAGCTGTTAGCATCTGCATGTGCATGTGCACTTTACTAATACAATAAAGGCGGCACACTGTTATCAGTTTTATATCCAAAATAAACTGCATACAATATTTAAACAGTGTTTTATGGCCTATGTGGCACAGGATATCTATGGGCAGAGTTCAGTCATTCATTCACTATCCTTAACCAATTATCCGAACCCGGGTCGCAGGGGGCTGGAGCCAATCCCAGCTGTGAGGCGGGGTACACCCTGGACTGGACGCCAGACTATCACAAGGCTGACACATATAGACAGACAACCATTCACATGCTCACTCACATCTACGGGCAATTTAGAGTCACCAATTAAACCTAAGCTGCATGTTTTCGGACTGTGGGAGGAAGCCGGAGTACCCGGAGAGAACCAGCGACCCTCTTGCTGTGAGACGAGTGGGTCAGCTGGTTCCAGAGTTTAGGGGCTACAATGGCAAATGCCCGGTCTCCCCTGTGCTTCAGTCTAGCATAAGGTACAACCAGAAGTGACTGATTTGCAGACCTCAGCGACCATGATGGGACATATGGCTGTAAAAGGTCAGAGAGGTAGGATGGAGCCAACCCATTCATAGCTTTGTAAGCAAACAATAACATCTTAAAATGAATCCTAAAATTGACAGGGAGCCAATGAAGGGAGGCCAGAACAGGAGTGATGTGTTCACATTACGAGTTCCTGTTAGTAGGCGAGCAGACAAGACAGGGAGGCCTGGCTAACACCAACATAAAGAGCATTACAGTAGTCAAGGCCAGTTGTGATAAAAGCATGTAAAATTATCTCAAAGTCTTTAAAAAAAAGATATGGCTTCAGCACAAGTTCAAAGCCATCCAAGCTTTGATGTCATTCAGACACTGCAACAGTGGGTCTAGGGAGTTGGGGACATTTCGTTTCCACAGGAGGTATATTTGGGAGTCATCTGCATATTGTTTTGAAACAAGACACCAATTTTTTAATAATGGCACCTAATGGGAGCAGATATAGAGAAAAAAGAATAGGAACCTTGAGGGACTCCACATTAGAGAGATGCATGGGAGGAAAAGAGTCACAGAGGTTGACAAACTTCTATCTGTCAGGTAGGATCTAACAGTGGTGTGCAGTCAGGTGAGGCAGGGTAGGCAGTGAGAAAAATAATAATAATTAAAATAAATAAATAAATATATGTATTAGTGCTGTCAACGCGTTATTAACGCGTTAACGCAAATCAATTTTAACGCCGTCATTTTTTCTTATCGCGAGATTAACGCTCTCTGTGATGTGACCTAGTGAACTTGTAGTTTTTTTTATAACCTGTGGCCACTGCCGGTAACGTTAGAAAAACTACGGTATCCAGCTGTAAACCGGAAACAAAACAATGGACGCGCGCCACGCATGTGTTCGGTCCTGCCTGCTTGCCAGTTGTGAAGGCTCCCGGTTAGCGGTTAATGCGGATTCTTCGCCGCCTCCTCGTCAAAACCAGGCGACATTGGACGGCTTTCGACAGAGGCGTATTTCGACCCTCAGTGGGAACTTCAGTCGCGAGCTTTAACGGCCATGAAGACGGGAGAGACGCACTTCGCCACTGCTGTCGCAGAGCATTTCATGCAAGTAGCCAGAGAGTGGAACATCGACCACAAAGTTGTCTCTCTGACCAAGGTTAGTGCACGAAACATAATCGCCGCAGCCATGCTGTGCATCGCACACAGTGTGCACCGAGCAGTCACGGTTTCTTTACAACACAATTCAATTAAAATGTGAATGAATGCTCAAAGTGAAAATGTTAGTGTGAATCATAACACTATATGCTATTTTTTTTTCAATAAGACATTTGCACAAAGCAAGCCCATCCACTTTTCCATGTTGATAAGAGTATTATAATATAAATTCCAGGGACATTTAGACTAGATAAAAATGTGCGATTAATCGCGAGTTAACTACGACATTCATGAGATTAATTGCGATTAAATATTTTAACCGATTGACAGCAATAAATATATATCTCCTGTTATCCAGCCATGAACCTCGCTGCACGTTACTGGATCTAAACCACATGAGAGCACTTCCACTGATGCCCACACAATGCTCCAGGTGAGTGATGAGGATATGGTCTATTGTGTCAAAGGCAATTGTTAGGTCTAAAAGCATGAGGACGGCAGAATTCCAATAGCTAAAAGAAGATCATTAAAAACTCTTGCAGATTCTGTACAATGTAGTGCTTTGAAACCAGACTGAAAAACCTCAAAAATGCCATGAATAACTAAGTAAGACTGCAGTTGTTTAAGTACAGCTTTCTCCAAGATTATATATATAAAAGGGAGTTTTGAGATGGGTCTAAAATTGGAGAAAACAGAGGTATCTAGATTTTATCTTTTTATCAGAGGCTGTACCAATGCCTGCTTAAAAAGAGCTCGTACAACACCTGAACCAAGACTGCTGTTGATTATCTTGTGAATATGCAGTCCAATGGTGTCCCAGATCTCTTTAAAAAAACAGGGAGGGACAACATCAGTAGGGGAACCAGAGGCTTTCAAGTTATCCATAATTTGTGTTAAGCAAGAAAGTGACACAGGTTCGAAATTAGTAAAAACAGTATTGCACTTGACAATGACAGATGGGTTGAACAAAGGGGCAAGATGTGGGCTCTTATTTTAGCAATCTTGTCTGTAGAAAAGTGAAGGAATGATGTACAGGTTTCAAAGGAAGCTTCAAGACAGGATGATTGGGGGGGATCAAGAATACTGTTAATAGTATTAAAAAGAACACTGGGTTTATGACAGTTATTCATTATAATATCAGAAAAGTGTTTTTGTGCTTTGACAATTGTCTGGTATTGACGCCAACTTTCCTTAGGTATCTCATAGGAGACCTGTAGCTTGTCTTTTTTCCATTTGCGTTCAGCTCTCCTGCCTGCCTGCCTGCATGTCATTTAACCATGGTTGAGATTTAGGTTTGGAATGCATGGTTTTTAGTGGAGCAACAGTATCAAGGATGCTCTGGCAGGTAGAGATAAAACAAAGTGTTAGCTCCTCAGGTTTACAACTGACGCAGAGAACTAAATAGAATAGAACTAAACTAAATAGAACTAAACTCTAAAATAGGCCTAAATAGGATAAACTGAGTCCTTAAAACTGAGTTAAAATCAAGGTAAACAAGTGAATAAATCACAATTTAAAGGAACATAGATTGAAAAAAATTATCTTGAACTCAAATGGTTTAAATCAAACTAAAGGGTGACATTTTTTATTTAGATTTTCATGCCTAAGTACTGTATTTGTGACTTGGTGCCAAGTTCTGTGTGTCTGTCTACTACAAAATGTTACATCAACAAGCTAGCATTTCAAACTCACCTCTTGGTCGGTGGTCTGTTATTTCTTGGACTAGTTTTTAGCTGCACCTCCAAACCTAGACTTGGGCCCTAGCTAAGTGTTTGAGGGGGCGAGACTCAGAAAGAAGGATTGCTGGTTGAGGCGGTGGATCATAGACTATGATTCCGATTAGAGAATCAAGGCACTTGGACAGAGATATCTGAGTAGTCTTCTTTAATGAAGGTTGCTGGACTTGAGCATTGTACAACAGTGTGTTTGTATGTGGTCTGGAATACAGAAGAAAGGCAGTAGAATATATATAAGAAAATATCAGATATCAGAATATTATTCAACAATTAAAGCAGAATAAATAAACTACTGTACAACTTAAAGTTCACTATTAACATTCCTTACTTGCCACTTGCTAACTCAAACTCAAACATATACTTCCATTCAACACAAACTGGAATAAATGATCGAAATATTCATAACTAAGAAATAAAAGCACTTACATTTCCTCAAGAACGCACCGCGGCCCGGGCATGTCCTGACCTGCTCAGGCCGCATTACTGCCCCTCACCACTAGATAGCAGTACACCTGTTGGGCTTTCTCACACTAAGTGTAAGTGTAAGTGCTGCACTTGGGTCTGTAAGTTCTTCTGTTAAAGCCACCTTACATAACCTTGGAGTTATCTTGGAAAGTTATCTGTCTTTGGACATATCATGTCAGGAAACTGACTTGATCTTCATTTTACCATCTTAGGAAAGTTGCTAAGTTAAGATCTGTTAGATCAGATCAATCAGTCCCTTTGATTAGAATCTATATTACAATTTAGTTTCAATTCAGTAAAATGGACACACTACAACAGTTATAGTCATAAAGCAATGCAACTGGGTTTCAACACATGGGGCATTAGTAGGTGGTGCTGTGTTCACAATGTCATCAAAGGGGGACCAGGCCATGCTGAAATTGCTCTGAGACTGCATGTTAGTCTCTGCACAGCTGTTTGCCCCTACATAGCCATTACTTTCTGCATCGCATTTGAAGGTTGAATGATAATCACAAAAGATCATATCAAGGCATAGCTTGTGTTCACTCTCCATTAAAGTAGCCTACTTTTTGCAATATCCCACAAAACAGGCAACTCACTGTAGACCTTATTTGTTAATCCTGTGAGAAGTTAAAAAGACAAGTTCATTGATTGTTGTAAATATTGGTTGGGATAGTTCAGCCAAACCTTGACAACTATGCATTCCCATATCTACACCTATGGCACCTTGTACGTCACTACTACTAGCTGTAGTAGTCATTCTTTAAATAAATAGGCATAGACGTCTGAAAACCAGATACATCACTGTTGGAACAAGCAAAATGACAGGCTTTTAGCATGCTTTCTGCTGTTGCAGACAATCACACGCTTTTAGTGCAGATGCTAGTTTTAGTGCCAGGATAAATAATTTATTTGTGAAATTATTTCTGGCCTCTGCAGTGCAGACAGGGTTGCTGATAGGGCTCTCTGAGTACCGTGTGACCAAGTAGGAGGGAGTTGAAAGCTATATTAATTCCTCCACAAACTTGCAAGCAAACCAGAAGCTGTTCTGCTAAGCATTACACTGAGTCAAACTCTTATTGCTTTATCCAGCCATCACCAACTTCTACAATGAGCAGTGTAGTCCAGAACCCCTACATCGGCCGAACGCCAACCACTCGGGTGAGTAGCTAGTGTTAAGTATGGATCGATTGATGTGGGATAAAAGGATTGATGTTGCATAGATATGCTGCCCATGTCTAGAGTACTATCTGGAACAGTGAAAAGGGGAACATCTTTGGAGTCCAGAGTAGATTAAAATCTGGTTCTCTAATATCCCTTTCTCTTGTTCTTCTTGATCTAGATGGTTGTTTTGTTCAGTGTCAGTGAAAGTAACCAGATGATATGTTCCATATTTGTCACTAGGATGTGGAAAGAGAGTCTTAAATTATTGAGTGCTTGGGGAGTTTCTGGTATATGCACTCTTGCTGAATAGGAGAATAGAAAGAACAGAGATTATACTAGATTTTGTAATTTGTGGATTTTACGATTGTGGTGTTTCTTTTCAATAAATGTAAAAGCTGACAAAAGATAATAAAACACCACTAATTTTTTTAACTTGCACTTGTGAACCCAGACATTACTCTATGATTCAGTCACACTAAATGTGAAGGATGTATTTTTACTACCTCATCCAGCAGTGGGTGTTCAGAGGTATTTTTATAGTTACACATACAGAGAGTCTGGAATTCATTCAGAGCTGGGGAGGCTGAGAGAAAGTCAGTTTGTATAATGATGTAATGCTGCGGGACTCCAAATTTTTGCCTTTAGTTAAAAGGCTAGGATGTTTATTTCTAGTAGTTGTTAACAAAATTTTAGATGAATTTTAGAACATATAACATAATGTACATTGAATCAGTGTTGGATTCATATGAGATCAGTTCATGAGTTCATGGCTATCAAATAATGTCATACACTCCCTCTCTCTCACTGTGCAACATGCACTCTCACTCTCTCTCGGTAGTCATTTAGATGTCTTGAAAATTGCAAAATTGATTATCTAACCAACATAAGAAAACAGAACATTCTAGTTCAGAAGGCTAAGAGCTATACCAAAATCAAACTATTGTACACATGGCTCATAAGTGTCACTGTGCAGAAACAGTTACAGTCATGATACCCCAGCTATTGCTAACTAGAGTTAACTTTCTCCAGGGCTTTGTTTGACATGACCACTTCTCTTGCATCTTTGGACTCTTGAAACACTCTTGACACAATGGATTAAACAAACAAATTCACCTTTTAGCATAGTGATTTTGGAAAGTATCAAGATTCTGGTGGCATCTGTAAGATACCACTAACCCTCAGAGATCTGTGTGAGAAAGTGTAATTCTTGCACCAGGCAGTAGCAGGTCGCCAGCTTGAGCAGTCTCTGGCATGTTAGGCCATGAAGGTGCACTATGCTAGAAATCATACATACTAGAGTGCAGTGTTATGCATTCACTGAGGCGTGTCTACACAAACAGATACAGGACTTAAATATGATTCCACATGGTCAATGTTGACAGACACACTATCACAAGCAATAAGAAGAAATGAGGCATACTTGCAGTGCCTTTTTAACTTCAGATGATCCAACCTGGGACATCTCTTTATTAACACATTCCACCATCAGTTACAGTAGCAAAACCTTTTGAAATTACCTAGTATTCTGCATTAATTTGTTATCAAATGTAATCTGATCTGCAAGTCCCAAGTATAGACAAACACAACTTAACCTAATACCACACAAACAATTCTAACATTTCATGTCTTTATTTAGCACATTCATGAAACATTCATAGTGCTGGTGAAAAAATAAGTGAACCCTTGGATGTAATAACTGGTTGACGCTTCTTTGGCAGCAATAACGTCAAACAAGTGCTTCCGTTAGCTGCTGATCAAACCTGCACAACATTCAGGAGGAATTTTGGACCATTCTTCCTTACATAACTGCTTCAGCCTTATTCTTAGCATGTCTGGTGTGAATGGCTCTTGTCATTCTTAAGCATTTCTATTGGATTGAGGTCTGGGCTCTAACTGGGCAACTACAAAAGTTGGATTTTGTTTTTTTAAGCAATTCTGTAGTAGATTTACTTTGATGTTTAGGGTCATTGTCCTGCTGCATCACGCAACTTCTCCTTAGCTGGTGGACAGCCACCCTGACATTATCCTGTAGGATATCTTAAACTTGGGAATCAATTTTCCTGTCGATGATGGCAATCAGTCAAAGACCCGAAGCAGCAAAGCAGCATCAAAACATGATGCTCCCTCCACTGTATTTCACTGTTGGGATGATGATCTTACATTGATATGCAGTGCCCTTTTTAAGTTGTAGTGTTCTTCCTGAACAATTCAACCTTAGCTTCATCAGTCTACAAAACATTTTCCCAGAAGCATTGTGGAGAGTCAAGGTGCTCTTTCGCAAACTGCCTTCTCGTGCGTATGGTAGACTCATGAACAGAGATGCTAACCAGTTCAAATTTTATCTTCAAGTCTTTAGCCTTTTACTCTCGGGTTCTATTTTACCTCACTGAGCATTCTGTGTTGTGCCTTGTAGTCATCTTGTCTGGGTGCCCACTTGTAGGGTGAGTAGGCACAGTACTAAATCGTTTCCATTTGGGGACAATTTGTCTTACTATGTCTAAAGTCTTTGGGGGTGATTTGTAACCCTTCCAGTCCTATGCAAATCAGCAATTCTTGAATATCTCTTTTTTGTAAGACATGATTTACATCATCAGATGCTTCTTCTGAATAGCAAATAACTAACTTTTTTTTTTTAAGGTCAAAGTAGCTCTACACCTCACTCAAATTCTGTTTCATAGCTTGGACTCCAGGACTCCACGCCTCCTGACTCCAATTAGTTATTGATGGAGCCATTAGACTAAGAAGTCACTTATTTTATTCCACCAGCACACATAGTATGTCATGTCTTTATTGGACAGATCCAAATATTAAAATTGTTTGTGTGGTGTTAAATTAAGCAAATTGTGTTTGTCAATACTCTGGACTTAGAAGCAGATCGGATCACATTTTATGACATATTATACAGAACACAAATTTCAAAGGGTTCACATACTTTTTCTTGCCACTGTACTAAGTTACTGTGAGGCTACAAGCAAAATACACAGGTGCCTTTAGCATAGCTGATTTTAAACATCATCAACAGCCTTACCGCTCTCTACCAACATGTCAAGTGCAAAACTAGAGAGAACAAGACATTGGATCTGCTTTAAGTAAGATTATCGATCTACTGCCCCTTCTGTGCATATTAGACCACAGTTTAGTTCTTCTCACACCACCAAACAAGCCAGTTGTTGAGCAGCTACCATTGACAGTGAGGGCATTGAGGAATTGATCTGGTGAGGCCATTGGAACACTGGACGGTGCACTGGAAGCCACTGACTGGAATGCCCTGCATGATCCTCATGCTGAGGACACTGGTAGCATAACAGACTGTGTCTGAGTACATCAGCTTCTGTATTGACCACTCAATCCCCACAAAAGTGGTTTACTGCTACCCAAACAACAAACCTTGGGTTACCAGCAACCTAAGACCCTACTACTAGTAGAATCACTGTCAACTCTAACTGCTATTAGAATGTGGCAGTCAGAGTTGAAGAAAGTCTTAAGTTCCTGCTAATGTTGATGTGCAGTCTAATCCAATGGCGTTTGACATAAGAAAGCTGAGTCAGAGGTTGAGCGATGCTTTAGTTCATTTTAGTGATTTTTACTTTCGGTTGGCCAAAAGATGTATGGGCTATAATGCTACAGTGTAAGCTAACAGACTTATGTAGACTTTGTCAGAGAAAAAGGCACAATGTTTGACCATTGGTGCTCTGCATGTAGGGTTCAGGATCTAGCTGCGAGCTGCAAGGGAGCTAATGCTGCTAAAGGAATTTAAAAACTGTCTGCACAAGCGTACTGTGGTTTACTTAATTGAGCAGAAGGTAACGTCTCTGCAGAGGTCTGCTCTGTTACCAAATACGTTAGCTCTGTGCCTAGTCTTAAATCAGAGAGGCGTTGTCTTTTATTGTTATGAGTTCTGCATGTTCTCTGGCGGAAGAGGCCCTCTTTTCCTCCCAGAATTTTTTGAAGAACACCCCTAGTAGAAAGAAAGGGGGGAAAAAAACACTGTGAACTACTAGTAGCAAGTTACTAGTTTGCTTTTATGTGGGGAAGTGTTGTGGCTGGAGTGTTTGTTGTTTTTTAGGTTTTTTTTCTTTTGTCTCAAGTTGTCAGCATTGTGCTACTTTGTTCCTATTTGGCTTAGTGAGTTTAATTTAGTGTAATTTAGTGTAGTCTCCTGTGAGCAGTTTTGGGGGTAAGGCATTGCAAAGTAACTCTGTGTTACAAAGCTTTAGAGTAATGTAACACGTTACTTTTTCTCATCAAGTAATTAGTTAGTCATTACTGTGTTGAGACCGTTTTCGTTAATTTTGTTGATTAAGATTAAGATAGATGGAATGCTTCTCCTCACTGTGGTGGCGGCTACTGGCTTTCGGCTTGTGACTGTAGGCCCTTTCATTGTGCGTCCCTGCAAAAGTCAAGCTATATTGCAATAAAGATTCATAGTGATTCTGGGAAGGCATGATTTTCGGGACGATTCATAGTGCAGTCCGGCGTTGTGGAACAAGGGGGAGCATAGAGAGAGGAGACGATATTGACGTGTAACAGAGCAGCAGCAGTGATGCATACAAGCACATTGGCAGTATGAAAAGGCCTTATGCTTCCTTTGAACAGCCATCCAGCTGCTGCACTAAATCGACCTGCACATTGAGAACGTTATACCAGTTCAGTAAGCCTCGCCTCCAACACAACTACTGCGCTACACTTATTACATGTAACAATATAAGTCAAGAAGCCAAGGGGTAGCTAAACATTTGACACACCACTTAAGTCTCAAATCTCTCTCATTCTGGTAGTGACTTTATTGCTAACCACATCTAACAAATGTGTAAATGAAGCAATCATCCGCTATAAATTGTAACTTTAACAGAGTTGTATTTTGCGATGTGCACTTTACATTGTGGCAGACAGAAAAAAAAGAATTTTATGTCATGTTCAGGGCTGGACTGGCCATCTTGCATACCGGCCAAATGCATGGTGGGCTGGAAAGTCTTTTCGGGTGAACTACTAAAAAAAAAATAATTAAATAATATTTTTTTAAATTTATTT
>CAFUXE010000878.1:0-11534 GCA_903364295.1 Serranus cabrilla | reverse complement strand
TTCATGAGGAGCCCTTATAGCAACGTGAGTGCAGTCAATTGCGCCGATTATATTTGGGAAACCGGACATTGCTTTAAATTGCCTTTTAATGTTGGCCCGTTCACCCACAGTGTAAGGAAACCTGATGTATCGACTGGTCATTTTTATAATGCCATCCAAAACGGCTGGCATTATTGCGCTGAGGGATGGCTGCGATATCCCACCATCTACCATTTGCGTGGTCCTTATATGCTTACTCAGCAAATTGAATTATTGTTACACACCTTGTCACAATTAATACTAACGAATCTGTGCTATCCACCACTCTAATACATTTGAAAATGGAAGTATGATATATGAATAGTGTGCATACAGTAGTAGGCCTAATGGATCACTAAATGAACACATTTATGACATTGCAGATTTGGGTGTTTATGATTACGTGGGTCTATAAGTCTGATATGTGATGACATAAAATGTATGAGATAAATCTGGCATCAGTTCACCACCTCACCAACTGCGCCGCCAGTTCCCCTTGTCTCCAAAATGTACTTACGGCGGCGTCAAAGCTGGCGTAGCGGCACGCACATTCTCACGGCAAGTTTATTTAATAAATCCCAACATTCGCGTAGGAAGTGGCGTACGCAATTTTCAAGCCCCGTTTTGTGCGTAAGCAAGTTTTATAAATGAGGCCCCTGGCAAACAAATTTAAACTTAAACTGACCAGTGAAGCCGAAGGAAACATGTCAGTTGCAGTTGATGGCAAAGAAGAGGAACACATAGAGGTGGTTTATGTGAAGAAAATCCTTGACTTTAAACTGAGCTGAAAACAGAGTTGACCAAGTGGAGACCTAATGATGAAAGAAAGCAATTGGAAAGAAACCAACTAAACAAAATCACTGTCTTTGGCCTGAAAGAAGAAATAGAGAACAGCTCAGTCTCACAATGCATTGGATGACTTTTGTCCACTTAGCTCTCCCTGCCAGCAGAAACAAATCTACAAAACAATATGCCTGCCAGTCTTTAATGATAAAGCCTGACCTCAAAGATTTATTTAAAATTTTTGCTGAAAGCTGACACATCACTTCCTGCTTTTCCAATGCTGCATTTGACATGAATTGTGAGGCACAGGTACATCAAATATAACCAAATATTTCCTATAACAATAAATTCCGGGCTGTGTAGCATTGGTTGTTCACATCCACATTGTCCCCAACATATTCAATGTGTTGTTTGTTGTTAACAAAGAACAGAAGTTTGAATTAAAACACACAGAGGGAGTGTAATTATTTCTATGTATCTTAATATTGTAAATAGTTGTTTATTGCTTTATTAATGTCCCGTACACCCCTTTAAACACTCTAAATTCTAACTTTACTCTTAAGAATTCTGGTTTTAGAAAATTGGAACTCTTCGCATTTAGTCCTAGTCCTCTTCTGTAGATAATAAACTTGAAATGACAGAAAAATGGTTTTGACTTTCTAGAGTAAACATGGGCAAATGAAGGTTTTGTGAAACACTGAACCACTTGAGCCAATTGGTTCAAAAATGGGTTCTTTACTCAAAGCCGCAGTTATAGTGACCTCTCCTGGCAAAGTGCATACCCTGCACTGCAATTAGGCAAGTTAGTTTGACAAGAAACTTTCAATTACACACGAGCACAATCACCTCCTTTTTGCTTGTATTGAAAGTATCTTTGATTTGAAATTTTGATACACACTAAACTGAATATCATATTCCATGTACTAATAATGATTGATTAATGTGTGTATTGTGTTGTTGAGGAGTGGATGCTGGGAAAATCTGCTATTGGTTGGGTGTGCAACTATGGAAGGGCTGATTATTTGGGATGAGGGCAGTCAAAGATTTTTATTGAGGTACATTATTATTTCCACTGTATTTGGATTTAGACGGTTTCTTTTTTTGGTCACAATTTCTCCACATATGGAGAATTCTAGTTCACAAGGAACAGATGAAGCTGGCGTGCATAATGATCCAAAAATCCAACAGCAACGCAACGTAATACCAACAACAACTCCACAGCAACAACAACTCTCTGACAACAACCCATAAATTGTGCATTTTTTAGAGTGGATATAAAGGAGTATAGGCGCTCAAATTCGAACCTGTCACAGTCGAGGAGGCGGGGAAAGGGAATCACGTGCTTGAACCGCTAACCAGTCGGGTGGTTCACTCAGGAAACAAAGCAGTTGCTACTTCGGACGTCATTGTCACGTGACCTTCTTCCGCACCAAAGCAAGCGTCTAAGCAGTGGTTCTGTGGAATTGTAGTCTAGGTTTTGAAGCATGTACTGAGGCTTCAGTTTTGCGCTGCCATCACTACATTAAAGGCACAGAAAGTTGGGGACCTACTTAACGTGGGTTACACTTACTACTACGTACTGCTGATGTTGGGACAGCAAAAAATACAATTCCATTGGTAGACAGGCCCCCCAGAATTGCACAGTAAAAAATTATATCCAAGGTGGAATTTCTAAAATTCTTGGTCGCTCATTTTGTTTACAATATCTCCTTGAAGTCCCTTATGGGCTTTCATATAGTAATGAATGAGGGAGACATTTTAGACAATTACAATGTCTGCACCAGGAACTTAGTTAAAGTATTGTAAAAAAAAAAAAAGTTCACAATTCCATTGTTTGTTGTTTTGTCACTCTCTACTCTGATTGTACACCCTTAAATCTTGGCTTGCAAACTGAACAATACTCAAATTTTATGAAATTCAATTCAAATTTGTTTCAATTCCTTTGACGCAAACAAACACACAGTGTAATCATTTTGTTTTTTGCAGGCACGTGGGTTACCTTTGGAGGCCAGATAACGGATGAGGTAGGAGAGAATATCTGAACACCTAACAGCCCAGATAGCAAAATATAACTGGACCGGACATGGGCCAGATGTGCTAAAAAGTTCAGTCCAAATTGGTAAAACACATCTGCACCACTGTCTCTTCGCACAGTGGGGCTGATCTGGTATGAACTCATTTACAAGATCTGAAACAGGTTTGGGCCAGAACTGGTCCAGAACAGCAATAACCAAGTTATTTATTTATTGTTATTAACTATGCTCAGTCTCATGCTCCTCCAAAGGTGCAACAAACTCCCAGTGATTCAATGCTCGTGCCTTAATGAAGTTTACTAATTTAGTTACAAAATCAAACACATGGTACATTTTTTTGCACTGACTTGTACAACACATTCTTGAGTCTTGCATATACGTTTCAAAAGTCAGACATTTCTCCCTGTAAGATTTGGACAACCGTCCATTGTGACACCTGCCAGTCTGTCCCATTTTAGTCCCAGCATGTCCATTCACACATTTGTCACTGCTTGTGACAACGATTCAATCATGCGCATGTCTTGAGTTACGTATTGCATCGCTTTGTTTGTGAATACATTTCAAAATTAAAGCTGCAAGCACCGTTGAACTGGTCCTCGCATCTCCACGCACATTGGGGTGGCTGCGGGACTCGGCTGATGCTGCTACACATTTTTCCCAACCTCCGGACATTAGCGTGTTGTACTGGGTTTTTCACATTTAGTAGCATGACATTGCAGTATTTAAAAAAAGTTGCTTTGTGTCTCCACAAAAGGGTCGCTATTCCTGTGTGAGTGATGAATGAATGTATCTGCCCATTGAATTTTGTTTCTCTAATTTGAACCTACTTCAGGGGCCAAGCTAAAAACTGCATAAAGCATGCTACTTCCTGTTGCCAGCAGGGGGTGCCATGATTATGTGTCAATATTGATATATCAACGGAATCATCTCTGGGCTCTCAAAGCGCATGAGAAAATTGGGGCAGATTGGGCAATGTATGGTCAAGTTATAGCCACTTCCTGTACATAGCAAATACTCCAAATTCAACACGATGCCACACCCACATTCTTTAAATAATAAAAAATCTGGTAATGACTTTTAATCCCAAAGGCCTTATGATGGTACAGACCAAGTTTGAAGTCAATTGGGTTAAATCTCTCAGAGGAGTTTATTAAAGTACGGAGCCTGGGAATGGCCTTTAATTTGCTCATTCTATTCAAGATGGCCGACATCTCGGTTTTAAGATTTGGTTCCATGAGTCTTTTTTGTGCAACTCTACATGTTACATCTGTGTACCGAATTTGGTCTTTCTAAGTTAAAAACCACATAAAAAATGTTACTTCCTGTCGCCAATAGGGGGGCTCCATGACAATTTGTCAGTATTGATATATAGCTGTGTTCAGGCCTGGACTCTGATCACACGTGACAAATTTGGGTTAATTTGGTCAATGGATGCTCAAGTAAGAGACACTTCCTGTTCATGGAGAGTACTCGAAATTAGCCACACCGCCAGTGCTATACCGTTTAATTCAAATGCACCATCTGTATAACAATGCATCATTATTACTTTGAGGTTTTCCTGACCCATTTTGAAGTTGATATGGTGAACCGGCTAGGAGCAGGACATCACAATCCAAAAAATGTTACTTCCTGTTGCCACAGGGGGCACAATGATTATGTGCCAATATCAATACATATTTGTTTTTAGGTCACTACTCTCACTCTACTCTCTACTTTCTCATGCATGAGAAATTTGGGGCAGATTGGACAATGTATGCTGAAATTAGAGCAACTTTGGTTTCATGGCGAGTACTTCCAATTCCCTGCACCGCCAAAGCCACGCCCTTTACAGAAAGCACACGATCTTCACAGCAATGCATCATCAACTTCTTGTGGCTTTTATGACCAAGTTTGAAGTCAATCTGATTAACCATCTTAGAGCAGGACATCACCAAGTAAAACGATTACTTCCTGTTGTCAGCAGGGGGCGCTGTAAATATCTGTCAATATTGACATGTGGACATGTTCAGGGCTGGACTCTCATCACGCATGAGAAATGGGACAAAAATGGGAATAAAATTCCACTTTATTTTACAGGTCGAATTTCATGGTTATTGGGTCATAATTAGAAATAACTTTGGAATCAACCAGATTTACCCAAATATCATAGAAATAAGTTGATAATTAGCAAGTAATTTAATTTCCATATAAGCAGGTAAATAGCTGCTAATTTCTTTAATACATTTCCAGAAAAGTAATACAAAGTTAGGTCCACTGTTCCTGTTATTATGATAATAAGCAAGTCACTTATTTTAAATTTCTTTAAAACAGAACAGGTTCAGACCTTTTCTCTTTTGCCCACAGTAGTACTTTATGTCTTGTACCTGCCTATTGGTTTTCTCTTGTTGAATAAATGACTACTACAGGGCTCTTGTCAGAAAACCTACTTAGATGCTACTCCCCAAGCCTTGTCTCGTCTTTTCAACCAGAGCCAGTGGCTTGCTTTTTCAGATTCCTCCGAGAGCTCTTTGATGGATCTGCTCAATGTGGCTCCACGTAGTCCCAGGTCCTTGAGCAGGCATGATGTTGATCTGCCCACAAAGCCTCTGGCTCCCACCTCCGTCGGGTACAGCCTCACACTCCATCCACTTTCTCTGCACTCCGTGACCAGGTCTGCATACTTTGCCTTCTTTCTTTCATAGGCAGCTTCCAGTCCCTCCTCCCATAGCACTGTCAGCTCAATCAGTATTGCTGATCTCATGCCTGCAGACCAACGCACCAAATCTGGTCTTAAGGTGGTGCTGCAGATTTCTTGTGGGAACTTGAGCTGCCTACCTAGGTCAACTTCCATCTTCCATGCCATTCTTGGTGTTAATAGCTTGGTGGTCTCTTGCTGGTATGCATTGCAGGTTCCCCCTGCCTGAGGAAGTGGATCCTGCCTTGGCTCTCTGATGGATTCTTGTTGTTTGCCTCCTGCCGAGATTTCTCCAGCACCTCTTCCAGCTTCCTGAGCACTTGGTCATGCCGCCATCTGAGTGTGTCAGTGCTGTTTTGCAGCCCAACAGAACATGCTGGAGTGACACAGAGGTCACAAGATTGCTCTGTTCCAAGCCATTGGTGGAGGTTTTGAGGACTTGGAAGGGTATCGTAAGTTGCCCTAATAAGGAAACTGAGCAGAGCCTGTGGCAGTTTCCAAAACTCTACCCAGTTGATTAACACCCTCCCAAGTTCTCCACCGCCCCTGCTGCTGCCCCTGTGCCACAGACTTCACTCTGAGATCCTCCTGCCTAATCCTGGTGACCTCTGCAACAACAAGGTCCTCCCTCTCCTTCCTGCTTGCCTTGGACCATTGGATGGGTGGGTTGCCCCATCCGAGGCCTGCCCTGTCTGGACGATGCCCACAACTTCCTGATGTTGCAGCCTTCCCATCACCTTCTGCACCTCCTCCTTGGCTCTCCATTTCCTTCCAGTCTCTACTCTGGCATTTGCATGACCTTATGTGGGGATGTATAATACATCTGTTGTGGTGATGTAATAATATATAGTATGATATAATAATAATATTTAAAAATTTATAGCTGTTGTATGTTTCTATGTTATATTGTCTTTGTATCGTTTAAATTTTTTTTATACCTGTGGCATTACAAATTGCCCACTCAGCACAAATAATATTGAATTTGTTTTAAAAGTCGGAGGGGGAGAAAATTTTGTTGGTTTACACTTTGCTTATCTTAATCATCTAAAATTTGCTCTTGAAGGTGGCTGAGGAGCTGATGACTTTGGCGTATGAGAATGGGATCAATCTTTTCGACACAGCTGAGGTGTATAATGCCGGAAGGTAAGTAAGACTGTTTAATTAGTCATTCTCAGAAGAAAAAAAATCAAGATGTGACTTTATATTTTACACTTTATGCTGAGACACTGAGATACATTACTTTGTCTTGATTTTCTCAGGCTATATGCAAATCAGGATAATCACTCAATCAGGACAGAACTACTTTTCACTCAAATTCTACAATTCTATAATTCTACAATGTCATTTAGCAGACGCATTTATCCAAAGTGATGTACATTTGAGAGTTAGTACAACACAACACAAGATGAAGTCGAGAGACAACACATGGGTAAGTGCCATGGACTTAGTTTTAGTGCTTTAAGGGCTATATAGAAGTGAGTAAGGACAATGCAAAGTTGTTGTTTTTTTTTAATCAAGATTATGTGTGAAGGTGCTCAGTGAAGAGATGGGTTTTTTGTCTCTTCTTAAAGATTGAAAGGGACTCAGTACCTCAGATGGGGTTTGGAAGTCCATTCCACCACCTGGGAACTATAGAGGAGAAGAGTCTGGTTTGAGACGTAGGGCCCTTCAGCAGTGGAGGAGCCAGACGCCTTTTGCTAGGGGAGCCAAGTGAGCACGGGGATTTCTGGACCTGAATAAGGCAGTTTAGGTAGGCAGGAACTGTGCCAGTGGCTGTTTTGTAAGGAAGAGACATTTGATGCGGGCAGCAAAAGGGAGCCAGTGCAGAGAGATGAGCAGCGGAGTGGCGTGCTCTCCTGGGCTGGTTGAAGACCAGATAAGCCGCTGCGTTCTGGATCATCTGTAGCGCCTTGAAGGTGCATGCAGGAAGACCTGCCAGTAGGGAGTTGCAGTAGTCTAGTCTTGACGTCATGAGGGCCTGTACTAAAAGTTGTGTTGATTGCTCGGTCAGGTAGCGTCTGATCTTCCTATATTGTATAGGGAGAATCTGCATGATCTGGCAATTGTGGTCACATGAACCTTAAAGGTCAGCTGGTCATCCATCATGACCCCCAAGTTCCATGCAGAGCTTGTGGGCACAAGTTGCATAGATCCAAGCTGGAGATTAATAGGCTGATGTAAGGTGGGACAGGTCGGGATGACAAGAAGCTCAGTCTTAGCGCACATCCACACGTAGCTAAACGATCTTTTCCCCTCCGTTTTCCCTGGCATCCTTACAAGAATATTTGCGTCCACATGGATCCATCTCAACACGACTCAACATGCTACTTCATATGCCAGGCCTATAGGTGGCGCTGTTTCAATTTCAGAAATTGGACTGACAGAGCAAATAAGTACACAAAAACAGGTTGCTGCTTGAATGTCCTGTTACTATAATATTAGATAATAATCATAAAAAATTGCTAAATGTTTGTCAAATAGCTTCAGTAAAAAATAAATGTACTCAAAAAAGTATACAAATGTTATACCAGTGTTTCCCATTAATTACAATCTATGGCGGCCTGCCTTAATCTAATCTTTTGCATAATAGTACGTTTTTGCACTAACGTTGCATTTTCATAAGCTACTGAAAGGATTTTTAAACTATTCATAATTTAAAGTTATTTTGCGTTGCGTTGCTGTCGCCTCAGCAGAGTGTCTGTCACCCTGTCAGTCAGTAGAGGCCCCGCACACCTCTCCTCCTCCTCCGAGACATGCGCGCGCATTTATACACTGAATTTACCGAGCTGCATCCTCACATCAACAATAAGCTTCAAAGCTTTAAAGAGAGTAAAGTCAGCTTTCGGACTATAACTTGCCCTGGTGTGTCGGTCAGAACCAAAGACATGTATAATGATATACGTACGTGGTCACATTGACGTCACAAATGGGTTTATGGACTTTTATGTTGAAGCCTCAAGTTTGGCATTTTGGCCCTCGCCATATTGTTTTTTTCCTGTCAAACAAGGCTAAAACAAGACAATCAAAAATGGCAGACTTCATCCCATTCATGCCTTTTTACTAATCAGTTAGAGTGCAGCGCCCCCTGTTGGCCAGAGGATGTATATTCAGGTGCAGAAACAAACACACACAAAGACACTGCCGCCAAAAACAACCGGCAAGTTGAAGTTTATTTTGTATCAAATATTGAGAGTATTTCAAATATTGACATTTTTGAGTAAATACTTTTTCTTTACATGGTACATGAACTCACTCACAAGTTTACTAAGGACTTAAGCTGCATAACCAAAAATGGATTGAAGGTTTCTTTTTATTCAGTAAAAGTCATTAAAGATGAACTCATCTTGTACCATACTATGTCTAACTACCATACTATGTGGTCAAAGTGTCAAATGGTATGGTTTAAGAAATGTATTACATTTTATGAAAGAGTCAAGAAGAAACTTCTAAATACGTTCTCTCTGTGTCTCTTTCATTCTCTCTGTCTCTGCTGATCTCCTTTCTCAGGGCTGAAGGAATCTTGGGAAGTATCATAAAGAAGAAAGGATGGAGGTAGAGTTTTTGGATTGTTTGTGCTGACTTGTAATCTTGAAGGGGATATATAATGCTCATTTTCAGGCTCATACTTACACATATATTGGGTTTATATTAATCATGTTCAGAAAACACTTTATTTTTCTCATTCTGTCTGTTTAACCCTCAAGGCCTCTTTAAAATTAATGAACATTTCAGATCCCTCTCATACAATTGTAATACAAATGTGATATATAAATCAAACCTTTAAGCAGCTTCCGACCAAACCATAGATATAAAGTTTTTTTTAAATAATGTTTTTTATATTTTATATGTCTTTATGTCCCTTTTTTCATATGAACCCCTGATTTTTTCAAGGGCTAAAACGCAAAATATGCAATATTTTCAAATATAAGGTGCAAGTGGAATATTTGGGGGGAGGTTATTAAAATCTGGAATAGGTCAATAATTGATAACAATATTGATTTTTATGCATTATTATTTTTGGAGCTATGAGTTGTCTGGAATGTGCTTTAACGTTGAGTTTGGTTTAAGTTTGACTTTTACCAAAGTCTGGTGGCTCTGTGATTTTATTGTATTTTACTGTCTTTTTCTGTGTTATCATATTTTTGTACTATTTTTGATGGAGACTTCTGTGGAGAGAAGATTTTACTCAAGAGAAGAGCTTTTGTCACTGAAACGGAGCAATTCTGGAGGATATCACCACCCTATTCCTGCTGAGTTGAAGAGGCGTTTTTGTGGTTGCCGTGCTGGACCAAAAGTCAAAGCTTGGAAATGGAGATATAGGAAAAGGAAAAAAAAAGAAAAAAGGAAATGGAGATATAAGCCCTTTCTACCATCTGTCATCATGGGAAATGTCAATTCTCTGCCCAAATAGAGTGATGAAATGGAGATATTGCTGAAGACGCAGAAAGTTTATCGTGAGTGCAGTCTAATGTGTTTTACTGAAACGTGGTTGAATCAAAACATTCCAGTGTGGATCTACCTGGCTTCACTCTCATTCGAGCAGACAGAGATGCCAACGCCAGTGGCAAAGAAAAAGCTTCTTTGACATTAGCATACAGCAGTTCAAGGGTTTTATTTTCTCTGGTGGGACAATTAACAACCTGTGTAAATCCTGTCAGGTGTGAGGACAGAGAAACATATTTTAAATCTCCTGATATTATCAAAAATGTTTCAGGATGCTTAGTCTATAACCTAGCAACGAGGTCATGTAGAACTTCACATGGAACTTCAGCAGTTGCCTTGGGTGGGATGTACACAAGTATTTATGACTGAATTCTCTTGGTGCATAATATGGTCTTATACCAACTGCCAATATCTCAGAATCTGGACAGCACATCTTCTCCTTGATAGTAATATGTGCAGGACTGCACCATCTCTAGTTAACAAATAAAGCCAAGCCCCCACCTTTTTTCTTGCCACTGACATTGGCATCTCTGTCCGCTCGTGTGAGAGTGAAGCCAGGTAGATCCACACAGGAGTCTGAGATGTTTGGATTCAACCACGTTTTTGTAAAACACATTAGACTGCGCTCACAGTATACTTGTGTCTTCAACAATATCTCCAGTTCATCACTCTAGTTGGGCAGAGAATTGACATTTCCCATGATGACAGATGGTAGAAAGGGCTTATATTTCCATTTCCAAGCCTTGACTTTTGCTCCAGCACGGCAACCACGAAAACGCCTCTTCAACTCAGCGGGAATAGGGTGGTGATGTCCTCCAGAATTGCTCTGTTTCATTGACAAAAGCTCTTCTCTTAAATAAACTTTTCTCTCCACAGAAGTCTCCATCAAAAAATAGTACAAAAATATGATAAAAAATACAGAAAAATACAGTAAAATACAATAAAATTACAAAGCCACCAGACTTTGCTGCTTAACGTTCAAGCGCATTCTGGAACAGAATATCTCTATATAATAATAATAATATCTATTATAATAATCTCCTATTCTATACACCTTGCAAAAGAAGGGGTGATGATTTTTTTGAAAATATAATAAAAAAACTAGTCCTGGCCAAGTTTCATACAATTAGCCTTTAAACTGATCAATATATTGAGAATCAAAAACATCAACTAAGCAGGATGTACATGTTTGGTCCCCCAAGGTGCCTCGATGGTTAAATATAATTGTATTGCCCTCTGTCTTAAACACTCCGTTTAAGTGTCCTAAAAAAGCCCAGCCTGCTCTGATTGGTCAGCATGGGAGAAGTTGCACCTTCAGAAATTATCTGCAAGAAAGCCCTTGTTGTAGGAATATCATGGTTAATGTTGTGAAAGGGAGTTTTAGTTTTTTTGTTTTTACCCATAACCACGAATCTTTACTTAAACCAAACAAATCACTTGTGGTGCCTAAACCTATAAACTGTGACTGAAAACTAAACATTAAAAAAACTGAAAACAATGAGTCAACTATGTCTTGTATCTTAATGATAGTAATAATAATAATAATAATAATAATAATAATAATAATAATAAATAATAATAAT
>CAFUXE010000877.1:437560-452789 GCA_903364295.1 Serranus cabrilla | reverse complement strand
ATGGTATTAAATTAAATCCACATCTCTGTAACTCAAGGGACTTGATTCAGCTGTATGTAGTGAAAACATATGGGGATGGAATAAAAGTCTCCTCTGCTGGAGGGAAAGGCTATTTGTATTTTGCAGAGATTTCAGTAAAGTTACTAGCTTTCTTAGTTATCCTGATGTGACTTGGTGTGATTTCATTGTGTTTGACTTGTTTCTGCATGCATCTCATAGCAAACTCTCATACTGTGCAGACTCAGAAAAAACAAAAACAAAAAAAACATATCAACATGAAAATATTCCATGAATTGAAGTCAGTGTTTAAAACAATACATAGAATGACATTGAAATAACAGCATCATTTTCTCATCTGCTTCTTTCCATACATTTAAAACAAAAATGGCATTCTGAGATAAGTATTCATTATGCAGACATTTATTTGACATTTAAAGCCAAGGTTTATCTCACTCAACATTAATGTTACATCATCTCTCTCAGTGATACATTAAACACACAAACCTTACATTGACAGCAAACACACATGTTCATAAACAATGCAAACACAGTGATTTGCTCCTACAAATCAAAGAGATGTGAAAATCCCCCCAACACACACACTGGAATGGTCTGGGCCTGCTCTAGGACTTTCTCACACTCCTGAAAAAAAGCAGAAAATAGAAAAAGAAGAAAAAGCTCATTTAGTTAAATCCATCATTTCTTTTTCTGTTATCTTTTTGTTGCCCTCTAACAACCGTGTGGGACGTTCTGACGCACAGAGTGGCGCTGTGAAAAACTGCGTATTAAATATGGCACGAATGACGCATTTCTGGTTTCTGAAATAGTTGCTCACTTATTAAGAGGCTACGGTGTGATTGCAGTAGGCCTAGACTGTCAAATATAAACACTCATTATAAAATGTATATCCCAAACGGGTTTTGCTACGTTCTGTTGTTTCAGAACTCCCGTTTTGATTTTTTTTTTTTAAACCTAAAAATCAGTATGTGGGTATTTTTCGTCATCTCTCACAATGAATAAAGATAAAACACGCAAAACAATAAAATATGTGGTTTGATATAGAAACTTCCGGCGTCTTGGGGATTCGATAGCGAAGATGTGAACCTTTTTTAAAAGTATCCTCATTCATTAACTTATTTTTTAAAAAGTGTAATATCAATGTTTTTATGAAAATGTTTTTAATTTTTCGTTAGAGTCTTGGATGCGTTAATAGGCTGTTTGAAATACCAGGCCCACGTCATTAAATGTGCGACTCAAATCAAACCTTTATCCTGTCAGGCTGAGCCGAGCCTAAAGTGAAGATACGTTCATCTTTTAAATCGTTTCCGGTTCCGAACATATCACCTATAAACCCGGGTCGCCCTGTGTGCTCGTTAACTGAACCATGAATCATTTAAAAAGAAACGCGTGTTATGATGCGTTCACTGACACTACCTGTCACGACAGGCCTACCTGTAGGATGAAGTTAATACAAACACTTTTATGTTTTATCATCAATGATTCATCTGAGATTTTAATTGTAAAAGTCCAACATGTAGGAATCTAATTATTATAATATTCAAATTAAAAGATTAAAAATGGAAGGCATATAGGCTATATTCAGTATCCTACTATAACATTTAAGTCGATTTTTTTCTTTTTCTCATCCCGCAGGGAAAAAAACAAGAAAACTATGTGTTATAACGTCAAATTCTAACATTGCATCAAAGAAGCGGAATAAACACAATTCTGGTTTATTTTTAGTTCTTAAATAATGCAACCACAGGCTAAAACACGTACCTTTATAATCACAATTGTGCACAAAATCGAAGATAAGGAAATAATAATTCCAGCGAAATCCTGTCACCGTCTACTGCAGGCTGCAATCTAGAAGTTATTCTCTTAAAATGCGCTACCATTCTATGATTTACGGTACTGGAGAGTTGACATTACTGTAATGGTATTTTTAATTTGCTGTATTACTGCAATATTCCGATAGGGATATGTGTCTTTGCTGCTAAACAGCGACTTTCATGGTTTATTGTATTTTTATCTCGGCACTATTCCTGCTGCTGTGTATGAATTCCTCTAAACTCTCCTGCAGTTTAGTCCCATAATGCGTTTTCTCAGGTTTTAATTAGGCCGCACTCCATGAAGTCCCTCCACTGCTTCACTGCATTAAGCTTTTTAGTGACTCTGAAGGGTTAATTCCTGCAGCCTGTGGTGAAGAAGGCTGATAAAGTCGCTCGAGGCACAATATAATTTATTATCTGTTAGAAATAATCGATTGTGACAACAGTTCTCACAGTTTCTCAAAAGGTCAGATTGATGCAGAACACGTCACCGTTTTAACAGGCAAACAGGTTGCTTAAATCTGATTTTGAAAACTCTTGTTAGAAGGTACAGATGCGAGACAAATAACAAAAAACAAGAGTAAGGTCGGAAATCATGAAAAAAACAAGCACATTAAAGTCTCAATCTAAATAAAAACGAAACGGGAAAAACGACAATATATTTAAATCAACCAATTGCGAGTAAAAAAAATACAAATAAATAGGCATGACTATTTTTTTTAACACTGTAAAAACCTAAACTGTAACACCCATGCAGGAATATTTCCCACTTCAGGCTATTAAGTGTCGCATTTTGCAGGATCTGTAGATGTCTTTCAGCTCTAACAACATATCCGACTAGGCTGCGGCAATTTAGGCTTTCTTCAAAAATAAAAAATAAAATAAATTAAGATTGTGCACGTGCATGCACTATGCATGGGACTTTGCAGGCGTTCATGTGTGTGCACTTGTACCATGTAACATTTTTTCCTTGACCGTGCAGGCTGGCCACATTTTCCTCATCCACATTATCTAAAACCACCACTAGATGTCACCATTTAGTCGTCTGGTCGAACCCCCCTAACCTTCACCCTCCTCTTCCTCATCATCAGTCTCCAAAAGCTGTTCATGTAGATCGAGCAGACAGTCTAAATAAGCCTGGGTACTGTCCACTAACTGCTTCACCGACTGTCTATAAGTGGAAATTGTCTTTGTGCGATACTGATTATTCCACCCTGATCATTTAGATCTAGACATTATTGTTAAAGATCCGACTGTAAAAAGAAACATACTATTGAATGTTGTAAAAACAGCTGTGATAATATAATAATAAAAGGCTAATATCAATAACAGGCTAATAATAATGATACTAATAAATAAATAAATATAAAATGTGGGCTTTCATATACAAATACCAGCTATAGACGTATGTCTGTCTCCTATTAGTAAACGGGGGGAAAGTATTCATCAGTCCATGGTGAACGAAACGCCTCTCACCAACTACAACTACAGGTATGCTATTAAAATATAGTATGGCTGCTTCTTTAACTTCGAGGTGTTTCATTACAGCAATTTGAAAACAGTGTTTCCTGTGCCAGGTGAGGCTCGCCTTGTCCCTGTTACTAAGTGCATCATAAGATGATATCTGGCCACAAATGTTTGGAGCAAAAAAAATATGTATTTTAATAGAAGATTTTTGCCCCACTGGTGATTTCTGGAAGAAAATGACGGGCCATGCTTATTTTCTTGCTTCGTTTTAAATTGAATATTCAGCCGAATTATTCACTCAAATTATATCTCCACACGAGAGCATTTCATAGAAATGTAAATAGAAAAATATGTTTTACTTTTATTGTCCCTGATTTTAAACGCTTCTGTTTGGAATCTACAAGTTTTTGTTTGTCTCGAACACGCGGCCTGGTTGCATCTTCATTAAACGCTTTTATATTAAATGCAACGCTTCATCAACGGGGACATAGAATGCAGAGTGTCTATAAATTGTGTCTCCTATGCATGACTTAAATCAATCTCACTGCACAGCTCTGCTCTCTAAAACTCCCATCAAGACTCCTGACCTGCACAGTGGTCAAGCGAAATAAAGTGGGTTTATAAAATAAAAGTGAGGTGATTTATCCTGCTAATGTTGAAGCTCCAACTTTCCCAGAAAAAAAGACATGATAACGAATGTATTCTTTTTTTAATGCGAAGTTGACACCCAACATCAGACGTTACTCTAGTGTTGTTTAATCTTCTGCGACCATCACCTCACCTTTCCGAGCCCAAATCCCCATTAAACTTCCCTCTGTCATTAAAAACAAATATATCTAGGTCTAGAATTATAGTTTGATTTTATCACGCGTAAAATCCTGCCCATGGGCTTGAATTTTTGAAGGTGAACGAAGGTGTGAATCCTTTCTAAGGAGATGGTGAAAACGCAACAGAGGTTGATGAGTGGAGTATTTAGGCTCCCTGGGAGCAACCTATGAGTAACGTTTTCTAATATTTCACAACAAGTAATGAGTAAATATGAGGGGGTTTTTTTAGAGTGAGAAGCCCAGCATATAGGTGGGGTACTGGACTCCTGTGGCTTTGAATATCTTTACGCGAGCCAGCTCTGACCACTGGTGTCGAGCCACGAGCAGTTTGAGAGCAAGGTTCAATGACGAGGGGAGTAGCCTGTGGGGACTGCATCTATCTGCTTTGGCTGATCCCAGAAAGTTTGCCCTTCTGGGAAAAACGTCCCACCAACTTGATAGAAACCTCGCACCTTACAGCAACATCACCGCTGGATTTTGTTCATTTCAGGTAAGTTAAAACATTTGGTTTATGAGTTGTCTTTGGAGATCACATTTTGTTTAAAAAAAAAAAGAAGAAGAAAAAGACAATAAGTCGAGACACGTGAAATGAAAATCTTCTATTTTATATTGCGAGTATTCGTAGATTTATTTCTCTAAGCGCACAACGCTTGCATGCGCACGCTCGTCCCTGGCACCACTGTGCGCGTGCACGGACACCGAGGAGACAGCCTGAGCAATTGTAGCCTAAATGTCAGCGCTGCGTCACTGGATTTCTTACAAACTGGGCAGGAGACTTTTTGGTTATTAGTTTTCGCACAGCCCTGCGTCATTCCCTTGTTATGAACCATCCGTGTCACCTCCTCAGTATTACCTCTGAATCTGCTCTATTGTTTGCTCACCGGAGACCTCTTTGTTCATGCATGCTGTATATGTGTATTCAAAGGCTGTCGCAGATTTACATCATTCAGATTAAAGAAAATCCTACCTATTAAGACCAAAATTCTGCAGGTATCGTGTCAATGCAGTCAATATCACAATATCCGACTATTTGATTTGATTTCTGAATTTTCAGGTAATAAATGTCATCGCTATAACACGCTAAACATGGGCTTTGCGTCGATCTAACCGCAAAAGCATGTAGAATAAACACTGAGCGATACGTATGCAATGCAAATCTATTCACTGAATATGCATCAATATTAAAAATAATACGCACACCAGAGCCAACGGCGTCGGAGAATTGAGAATGGCGGAGCGGGTCGTCTCATTACGCATGGGCGGTTTTCCACGCAGGAGCCACGGATCCCCTTCTCTTCATCTCTCCCTTCTGTCCCGTTCACATTAACGAAGCCTCTTGGAAAAACAAACAAGGCTATGTTGGCTTTCAAAACCGGCAATCAAACACCCAAGAACCGGCTGGGGGGGAATTACTCCGACTGCGGCCGGGCGGACTATGTAGTAAGCGGGATTTGCATATTTTGATGCGCTAATTGCCTTGATGTATTTAAATATGGCTGCACGTAGCTGATATGCTTGTCTACGTCATTGAACGTGCCCTCGCTGTTAAACTAAAACGTGAATCCGGTTGAATCTAATGGATACGCCTGCAATTAGGCAAAGATGGAGGAGGGGGGAGTAATATGAGAAAGGATGCTTCGTGTTGCTGTCTTTTCAGTCACATGATGATTTTCTGACATTTGAGACGTGCAGAAAAATAACAATAATTAAAACAAAGATTTTTATAATATCTGAACATTGAAAATAACAGAGCCCGTGTAGCCTGACTCTCCTGCGCCAAAGACAGAGAAAAGTGTTGTTTTTGCAGCGCTTCAACTCGTGTTGCAAGTCTAGCATTATGATATCTTCACAAAAACAAAAAAGTATGTCATCACCAAGAGAATTAGCTGAAGGCACAGGCCACTGGTCGGCTACTGACAAGTAGGTCACCTCATTCTAACTTTTGTTCTATGTGAAACATTTCTCTTATCTTTCTCTCTATGAGCTGTGTGTGTCAGCTAGTGTGTGTGTGTCCACTTTGGGAGGGGGCACGCTCTCTTGTGTGTGAGTCTTATAAGATTACCTCTTATTAGGCTACTGGGAGCATGGTTAAATTCATAAGTCCAGTACAGGCCTGTACAGTACACACAGATCCAATCAAAAGATTTCGAATGAAGTTTAAAGCGCTGTGTTTTTCCCCTTTTCTTTTTTATTATAGACCTCATTCTAGACTTAGTTTGGGAATTGCATGTAGCAAATCATTTCCCCTCTGTCTGAAAACCGGTAAATGCGTTCCGTTTGTCAAAGCGTGTTAGCGAAGCGCCTGCAGCAAATTCATTACCACCCAACTGCGAGGCTCACTTCGTAACCTGGTCAGGGAAAAGGAGGGAGAGGTCTACGCCAAAACGCGAACAATGCTGCCTCAGTTCGTGCGTGCAACAAAAGAACCGAGGGAACTTGTTTGAATTTCAGAGCACGTCCTCTCCTCACACAGAAGGATGGACTTTACATCCCCCCCTCCACCCCACCCCTCCTCCTCATCATCATCATCACCTCCTCCCTCCTCATCCCACCCCACCACCAACAGGGGAGAAAAAAAAACTTGCACACTCTGAGAGCTCAACTGTGCATGCACTTTTCTATTTGGTGCTTGTAGACGTTATGGGAAAGTTGTCTCTCTCCCTACATCTCTCCCTCTCCCCATCCCTCCCTCCTCCTCCTTCTCTTCGTCTATCATGTGCTTGGGATATGCTCATGCTTTGCACAGAGCAGCCGAAGCACGCCTAATGCAGGCTACTGAGTGTTAGCGGCAATTTTAAAGTGATGCCCCCCCACCAAATAATACGGCTGGGATATTTGAGGGGAACATATACCACATCACGGTACACACGGACGCCACCGAACACCGCTGTTCTTCTCCTGCTTGGGACGCTTTCTGCTCGTGATTTGACTCACCTTTAGGAAGTAAGTGCAACTTTTGTGCCTGTTTTAATAGGCTGCGTAGAGGCGATCGTGTGCGTAAAAGGTCTCCCATGTGCGTAAAAGTTAAATATAAGGTTATTGGTAAGAAATGCATTGCATGTGTATAGTTGCTGTATTTAAAGTTGATATGGACTTATGATTCACGGGGAGAATTCACGAATTTAGAATGAAATGTGAAGTTTGTGACTGCGAATGTTTCCTCTTAGTTTGGGATTTGGGCGCACTTTTGGCACCTTGTAGAAGCAACTGTGTATACTCCAACTGACCGGTAACTTAGTAAAGTCTGACTCAGATATGTGATCAAATATAAATCATCCAGATGACTTTAATATTGTACATTTTAAGGTCGGCTTCTCTCCTTTTATTCTGACTTTTGCGATGAAGTTCACTTTAGACTTTATTCGGCAGTAAACGCGTCTCTGGTTATCTGCTTTTGTCCCTCTAGTTTTTAAAAACAAACATATTGTTAAAACTGATATTGACTGAAATTTGTATTATTATTTTATTAGGCCCATAACTCAGTGAACCCACTGTCTGTGGCTTTAGTAGCGTGGGAAATGTGATTCCGTAAGCGATGTGTTTGAGATTATTTCAGATAAATTATATAATGTACAGACTCACTCATGTGCAGAAACACACACACTTACAGAAAATTGCGAAATTATTATTTTTAGTGTCTTAGGAAAACGAGTTAAAATGTTGTACTGGAACAAAAGTAGAAAGTCCGGTTCACAATGATAGAATGGGTCACCAATTTCGCTCACAGTGTATTGAATACAAAGCGTTTATTGTGTTGTTTATCCAGGTTTTATGTCGCACAAAATGCCTCGTTTGTTCAAATAATATAGCTAATAATGCGAATAGAATCGCGCCCTTCTGGGCATTTTCTCTGGCTTCGCAGCACTGTAACATTAGCCCTCACGGAAATACAGCTTATTATAATTTCAAGAGGATCAGCAGGTTGTAAGTTTAAAAAATGATGTGCTGTGATTAAATCATGGCCTCTGTGTGGGAGGCCTATTCTGAAGCCTCCTTTACCCTAATGAGGTGTGCTTTATAATGTTGATCTTAATGATATCAAGTTGGCCTTACAGTCTACGATTCATCAGCTCCACATCAGGGGGACAGAATGATTGTGGATGGATGAAAATTGGCACACAAGAAAAAGGAGATGAGGAATGTATGCGTAAATGAGTCAATTTGGAGTGTTTTCCATATAGTGCAGGTGATATTTGGAGGAACTCTTGTGTCATATGCTGCAGGTGGGTTATATTATACATAAAGTGTTCAGTGAAAAACAGGAATAAGAATGCAATGGCTGGGGCTGAACATTTGAGGGACAAAGTGCTGTTTATAGAAAGTAATCCCTTATTAAAATGCACAGGCCTTGTGACTCATATTTGCTCATTAAATACCTCTGCTTCGCCCCTCCCACCGACGAAACCAGAGTGAACTTGAGAGCCAGATCTAAAACTGTAGCAAGTGAATGGGACACCTGAAGAAAAAAAAAAGCTGATGATGCCATTGACAAATAATACGGTGTTAATTTGGCACCACCTGACAGTTCACTTCTCCTGTCACACACACACGCAGACGCACACACACCGAGTCAATCACTGTCAGAAGCTAACTTTTCTCCCTGAACTGGGAGTGTTTCATAGTCCGATCAAAATCAAAGTTGTGCACAAGGCACCATAACCTGCAGTTTCATGCTCCTGCGCATGATCCATCACATGTTCCACTGCTTGTTATTGTTGACCCACTTCCAAAGATCCTATGTATTAACCCATTTGTGCTAAGCTATCGGTTAACTACTTACATTTCTGTGGAAAAGTGAGCGGGCTGACACGCGTACACGGTGAAGGGCTCGGGCTTATATTTCGCGTGAGGCGACATCGCCAGCCTACCTGAATACCATTGTAGTCTACCCTTCGGATGCGACGATGACAAAAACACACGGAGCTAGTCAGGACTTCGACGCGAAATCGAGTACGTGAGAGCAATTTACCTCCTACAGTGGCTCCTCTTATACGAGGAGGAGAGCAACGAGCGAGCGAGTAGCGTGTTATTGCGAATAGAAAATGTAAGCCTACGCTGGATAGACAGAAGACGCTGGCGCTCAGGCAGCTCCAGGATGCTCTCTTCATAGAGTTGTTCATTTTTATTGTGAAACAGATGCTTAATCTGATTCCATTAAAAGCTGTTGAATCGATCTCTGTCTGTGTTAAAAACATATGGATTCCCTGCCATCCATTTTCATCCCTGTGTGAGAGTAGGCGTGCAGACTGCTCGATGCAAGGCGGACTTATTCCAGCGCGCTCAGTGTAATGGATGGAGATTGTGCATGGATAGGAGGGTGCATTTGCGATTTTTTCATGACATCACCGCAGTTACATTGTCGTGGTCCGAGGCCTTTGACCTCACCGGGGTTGGTCCATATTTTGGCCACCCCCAGCCCCCCTATCGTTTGGGGATGGCCCTTATTCCCCCACTCTTTTCAGACCGACCGAGCATGCAGCCTGCAGAACGGACCCTTTTGGCTCAGACTCATCGGCTTTATCTCCCCTTTAAGTATGCTGGATGTGAACGGACAACTTGACACTCTTTGACCAAAAAACAAGCTCCTGTCTTCATAATCCGAAACATTTGCGTCGTAATTCCCTGTGCCGTTATTGCACTTTCCACAGGAAACCGGATTTCCCCCCTTCTCTACCGTGTTTCTTCTCCGCCGGCCTCACAGGATATCTATTGCTACTGCCACAACGACTTAATAGAGGCGAAAGAGCCTTTTGTGGGATTGGAGCTATTTGCATTGCAAATTAGGGCCCCTGTGCAAGGATGACTGCACCTTACCCGCGATTTTCAAGGCCTACTTCAACTCAGTAATATTGGGTAATGTCAAGTGAATATGACATTAACATTGGGATTATATATCATTTTTTCCGAAGAATTGCCGCCTTTTTACGCCGGGTGTGTAACAGTTCGGCTGTGCAATAGTGGCCCTCAATGGCAAAAAGGGAATATAAGGAATATAATGCACAATGTGACTTGAAAAAGGACACTGATGACTTTTGCTAAATACATTTGAGTTCGGAGAGATGGAAACTTGGAGACCAGAAGAGGAAATGTACATGTGGATTATTGCTGAAGATTGGGAAGTGGGTTGTTATCTTTGGTTATCTAGCTGTATGAGTGTTCTGCTCGTCATAAAGCTAGATAACCGAAAGTAAAAACTACTTCCAGACTCGTCGAGGACTTGTGGAGGACTCATGACAAATTACCCAATTTTCCCATGGACCAGAGATTATAAATGCTATTTATATAACTGACTTTATTTTCGTATTATTATTTTTTTTATTTATTTTGTCATTTCTCCCCACAATGTATAAGTTTATTTTTGCACCAGAGAGGGACAGCTTTGTTTGTTAACCTTGCTTAATTTCATTAATAACTTTTTCATATTGCACATTATTGTTGTACACACGTGCCCGCGCCCACTCATCCACATTTTAACATGTACACACACACTCTCTCTTTCTCTCTCACACACACTCTTTCACACACACTCTCTAAACTTCCCTTCAGGCCCGATATTGCATGCATGTATTTATAGCTAACATGAGGTGTGATTTTAAAATGTTATTAATTTTCAATGAAATTTGGCTCATCTTGAGCATTTCATGGGAGTGTAAAAGTGACATTTAGTGGTTCTGTAGAATCCCACGTGCTTCTTATTTCAGCATGATCGAGTCCGGCCAGGAAACGGCGCTGGCATCCCAAACAGTAATAATTAGGACGTATACTGAACTGACAAAAATGGAGAGAGGGAGAGAGGTGGGGGAGTGGGGTTAGGAGAAGGAGGGAGGTGGCAGAAGAGGGAGGAGAGGAGGGAGGGAGTGAGTGAGGGGATTGGGGAAATGTGGGGGGGTCGGGCCTGCTTAATTGATTCCGTTAACCGCAGTGCAGGAGATGTGAACGACTGGACGATCCCATTCCCACGCTCGGTGGGGCAAGTGGCAATGCCATGCCCGGGCCCAATATGACAGACAGCGCCGTGAGGGCCTGGAGGGGCTGGGAGGGGGGATGGGGGCCGACAGGGGTCATGAAAAGACGTCAAGTGCACCAGACTCATCTGCATCCCCAAAGAAAGAGGCGACGTTTCCCAGCCCCAGCAGACGCGGCGCTCCTAAACTTGGAGTAGTAACGGTCCTGAATGCGTAATGTCTCGCCCAATTGTACTGATAATGAGGACTTTGGGTCATTATCTTAAAACTGTGCGGGTTTATGAATTTGAAAGGGATGTGCTGCAACTCTGTAATCCTGCATGGCCCCACTTCAGCGCGCGAAACCAGGCGTTGTATACTTTTCCTGAGAATAAGTAACAGCGCAGATAATGTTGCATAAAGAAGTCCGGGGCGGTTTAATGGGTGACATTTATGTGCATTGTGTGTATTTGAACTTGACCCTTGATCGGGTTTAAGATCAAGGTTGCTGGAAGAAAAAATGTGAGAACATAAACAGTTGAGAAAACATTTAAGTGGAATATTGCAGAGCAGTGCTTTAAGTAAAAACCCATGGCCACTTATAATAACACATTTTATTAAAGGTCAAAGAACGTATGACCGTGCTGATGTATACAAATATAAGCTGCATATCTACAACTGCTTTCTTTAATTAGTTCTTAGTGCAAAGGTTTTGCACTTACAGCTGAGTTGCACTTATTTTATCATAAATAAATAAGTTATGTGGGTTTCTTCCTACCTCACACACAGCTTGGGGTGGTTGTTACGCACTTGACTATTACTGCATCTGCACGCTGTTTCCGGCGTGGATCACGTGTTTAAAAGAGGCCCGATCGCTTTAATAATGTGTTTTGAGGATTCGACAATTTACTTTATAATCTCCATGCACGGTGCCATCGTTAAAAGTAGGTGTACCTTTTATTTTCATCTTTCAAAATATCTGATTAAGTCATATTTCAAGTTCAGTGTATGTTTAGAAATCTGTAACGCTGGATTTTTTTTTCGCAACAGAGGATTATTCAAGTGCAGTGTTAAACAGCCACAGTGGCTGAATTCAACACCGCCTTTGCTGAAAAGGTCTCTTGCCGACTTTCTCACACCGTCAGACAAAACTAGTGTCTCTTGTTCCCGACCCCTGTCAAAGACGGCATACAATACCAGGTCGTTTACCCGAAAGAAAATTTGAGAACACAATTTGGGTTGAGCAGCGCTGAATAAAACAAGTCTTATTGTCCTCGGTTAAGTCGATTGAAATAGTCGTCTAGCTTTATGAAAGGGAACACTGTTTTCAAGTCTGGGGGCCACACTAAATGTCAACCCAGAGGAGGAAAAAAAAACTTAGGATCTGTAACTAAGCCACCACCTCATATCATTCACTAAATTTTCTACAACAGTATGCTTTTCTAACTGAAGCTGTACCGATTTTCTTCTACTTTTTTTTCTCTCTTTTTTCCCTTTCACACACTCATGAAAATTAGAAAAATATGTCCTTGTATATTCATATTTCAACCTATGTTTATCAGATCCAGTGTACTTTTAGAGGTCAAGACGCTTACGTCAGTATACACAAGATAAACTAATTCAATGGCTTGATTCATCTCTCCACAATGCTGACCTGTAGGTCCAGCCTTCAAAGCATCACATAAAAAAGGCCCTTAGCTCACACATAGTCAATAGGAAATGCAATGCAATGCTGAGATGTACTGTTACCAGAAGAGAGCAGCATCACATGTCTCAAACAGCTGCAAATCACACTTGCATCTCCCTTCTCAGCTACTTTGAGTACTCCTGGGCTGCATGGAGGAGAGGTGCAGTATGGGTTGGCAGCGGTTTGCATGGTCTTTACTGCCCGTCTCTGGAGATTGAGTAAATCTCACCAATATGGTTCACATTAGTGCTTTTTATGAACACTGACAACCACTGCTGCCTTGAGTCTTTAAAAATAATGAACTGAACTGTGATGATGACGTGGACTCTGTGGCTAAATTTCAAGTGTACCTGATAGTTTAAAGATGCACATCCACTATCTCCTGTGTTTTTATAAATTAGCCTGAAATGTGTCTTCTAGTGTGTGAGGCGGCCACAACTATGCTTTTATATTATTTACAGAAGTGTTCCTGCCATACAGGCATGTTGGTGAGAAAGAAAGCCCCCGCCATTCATTTCACGGCACCCCATTTCCATATATATATTTAAATATAGCCGTGTGATTTGACTATGCGTGTTGAAATGGGTGGTGACGGTCTCCTTTCCTTCTCCTCTGTAAATGGGGGGCTACGCGCATGGCTGTGCCCTCCTTCCACGCTCACACCTACAGTGCGCCGCAGCCATTGTTGTCACGTGATTTGTTGAGTAACAAAACCATGGCGACCATGGAAGGTGTTTTCATATTCATTGGATGGGCAATCAGCATATTTTATGTGAGCGTGCCCGGGGTTTTTATGTGCTTCCTCTGTGCCTCTGTGCCGTGTATGGCAGGTGCAGTAGCAGGTTTATAATATGTATCGGCCCAGGGTAATTTCTGTGCCAGACAAAGGATGTGAATATAGTCATCATACGGGTGCCATTTGTTAATATATGTGTTGCATGGCTGTATGTTAAGCTACTCATTGCGGCCAACTCCCAGATTGTTTTGCAGTAGCAAAGTGGTTATATGAGCGGCTTCTTTTTCACTAGGAAAAGTTGTCATACTCAGAGCTACCATGAAGCGTCATCTGCCATATTAGCCGACTGCAGTCAAAACGATTTCATCCAGGTTAACTGAGCAGAAATGCAGGGCTGTATTCATGCTGCTGAGGCTTCTGGCGGGGCGAGAGGCTCCATGTGCATCTATGTATGTCTGTGTTTGCATGTGTGTATGTTTTCCTGTGTCTCTGCGATTAACCGACCCAGGCGTCTCGGGTAGCTAGTGAGGCCACTACATCATGTAGATGAAAGGGAACAATAGCTGTGTCTCAGTCAACAACGTCTGTCTGTCTGGCTTGGGCCATGTCTCTCTCTTTCTGTGTGTGTGTGTGTGTCTCCTGGACATGAACTTGAACTTGAGACAGGCAGCCAGACACCATCTGTGCACCAGGGGTAATGAATTCAGTGCATTCATGGCTGTGGAGCAAGCCAGGCCACCGCCACCCATTGATGAGCAGATGACCCCTATAGTCTGAGTTAGCTCTTCATCACTAATAGAATTCAACAATACCAGCTGGTAGTAGGGGAGTTTATTTTGGCTGTTTGCCTAAAGAGAAATAAGAGTAGTGGTGTGCCAGTCGTGGCGGAGCCTACATGCATGTGTGCAGTATGCGTGCTTCCTGCGTCTGCATGTTTGTCAGTGTTTGAGCATGTATGCATGAAGCCCTGCGTGTTTTCCTCCCTGTTTATCTTTGTCCCACTATATAGCATATGCAAATTAATTGACATACACCCTTTCCCTTGCCATATACTGGCCATTTCCCTATTAAAGCACTGGCCCGCTACTTTAACGACACAGCCATGCTGAATTTACTGCCTTGATAATTGAAAGGGCCGGTTCAGTATTCCCCCTGATAAAGGGTAGTAAGTGAATGAGGCATAAACCTTAAACAAGCCAGGCACAATGTGAATTCCTGCAGGCCCTCCTTCTCGTCCTCCTCCTCCTCCTCCTTCTCTTCCTCCAGCTCAAGCTTCTGTCACAATCACAAGTGCACGCACACACACGCATGCGCACACACAATAAGGCTTTTCCCTCTGGTTGGTGTCGCCACGGCAACGGTAGGTGAGATCACCGTGCGCATGGCAGCATCAGCCCCTGCCAATGCAGGACAGATTCCTGGTTCCTATGTGTGTGTGTGCATGTGTGTATGGAGTGCTCTATGCAAGAAACCATAATGCCACCCACTCCCTCTCTCCATGGCTCATTGTAGACACATTATAGTATTCAAAAGTGCTTCCTGTCAGGCAACCGCACAGGCATTGGTTAATTGATTTACTTCAAGTTTCTCTAGTTTTCTCTATAAATTGAAGTCATAATGTTGATTTAGCTGCTGAGTGATATGTTAGAGTCTGAGGCAAAAGCAAAGTCTGAGATTGACTTCCACACACATACTGACACACACAAACCCTCAAAAGGTGTCATCGGCTTCAGTAA
>CAFUXE010000877.1:411480-437545 GCA_903364295.1 Serranus cabrilla | reverse complement strand
CAGCTAACTGCGTGGATATGCATGGCCGACATGCTAGACCGTCAAAGATCTATTCCATATGTAACATAATGTGATTGTGTTTGAAAGTGACAAAGCTGTGTGGTCTGTATGGTGTGGGCTTGTTGATGTCTGGTGTGATGAGATTATTTAGCTCTTGTGGTATTAAAAAATATCTCTTTGGTAGTTATGACATATAAAATAATATGCAACTCACAGGTACAAACTTTTACAGTTTAACCATGAAGTAAAACTTTAGCTTCAAACTAAAAATGAGTCAAAGAAAATGTGTCACACAGCACTTTTATGACAGATGCTCTGAGACTAAGTTAATGATGATATATAAATATAGTCAGCCTATTTAAAATCATGGTCTTGTGTTTATTCCCTTAATTGTCCATCAAGATGACAGTTGAAAGTAAAGCCAAAATATATTGGTCTTAATTTATATGGCAAAGAAGTCTATATTTGGCCTAAACCTGCCTTATTTATCTGGTATGCTTGCGTGCCTTCCAAAGAACTCCATAATGTATATTGCCCTTATATATATATACAATATATATATATGTGTCACTGTAAAAAAAAAGCTCAATCTAGACGCAAGAAAAAGAAACAAAAAAGGAAATTTTGAGATATATCAAATCTTACTACAGTTCTGTAATTGTGATTTGAGGAGAATAACTGCTACTTTTATTCTGTCAACTATTTATAAGAATTTTTGTTATTACATTGTTAAAGCAACATAGTGGTTATCTTCAACATTACTGTAAAAAAGTTGCATATTACAAAGTACAATGTGAGTGGTAGTGGGTGATAATTAAATCTCAAATTTTAAAACAACTATGAATTATTGATAAAATGACACAAATAGCCATTTTATTATATTTGTTGCCAACATATATTGTTTTTACTTTAATACAAAATCTAACTGCAATTTAAATTGTAGGACTTTAGTTAGAAAACTATAAAAAAAAATGGCATATTATACACATTGTACCTATATTGCCAGTGATAATACCGCTCACGACAAGTACGATATACAGTGTAGCTGCATGATTAGATGTGAACACTGTGGCAGCAGTAGTGCACAATAAGGCTGTGTGCATAAATGCTATTTTTGCACTACAGGTCTAAAGCTGGCTGTCAGCCTGTCTTCTAGGATATCTGTGCTCCACTGGCTTTTGATTATGCAAATACTATGCACTATAAATAAATTAGTATAATTGCATCTGAAATATGCTTTGAATCTTCCTCGAAGATGAAAGGGTGTAAATAATATATTTCGTGTCACTGCATTATTCATCCTCTATTAATTACAAACATCGAGGCGCTCAGTCTCACCATACTATATGCTATACTTTAAGTGGTCTGCGTGTTGTTTTTTTATATACAGTGCACCGTATGTACGTCCACGATCTGTCAGTATCAAGGTACTTGTTTCTAAATTATAATGCTAATTGTCTCTCACTGTCTTCACTCTCACTGTTCCATTAGTGAACTCCTAATGCTATCAGCATAATGCAGTTTCCAAACCTTAATTGGCTTTTATTGTTGAAATGGTAATTAATGTTTGAACAAGCTCTGACTCTGTAAAACCCAGCGTACCTGTATTCATTGTCTGATCATCCAGATTTTTTCTTTTTCATATTATACATACGCACGGCCGTATTATCATTTCATAGAAGAGGAGGGGCTTGAGAAAACATTAAAATAAGCAGAAATACTGTAGACGTGCCGCCTCTACAATTAAAATATGCCCGTCTTTGCGCTCTTTGTAAGGCATATGGTATTGAGGCCTAGATGCAATTTGAATACGGGGAACCATTTGAAAAATATATGCTGTTCGGCAATTAAATTATATGGGCTCTCGGACTAGGGAGCCAGTACCAGTGCATATAGAATAGTGAGCAGTAGTTGCTACGCTCGCATTAGCATCTGGCCCTTTTATGTAAATTTGATGAGAAAGGACTCATGCATATACGCCAGGGCTGGGGTGTACTCGCCTAATATCCTTATTAGAGAGGGGTGAATTAAATATTTATTAGGGGGGCTAAGGGTTAGGAAGGGGGGCCTGTCCTGTGTTGTCGTGAGGACCCGAGGTGGAAGAAGGGGGAAAGGGAGGAGGAGGTTGGCTTTCTCTATGAGTGTCTCTCTCTGCCTCAAGGTGCCACCATCTTAAGGCGTTTGGCAGTAGTGAGAGTGTGAGGAGGGTAGACCTAAAATGTCCGCTGGCATAGACACGCGCACGCATACACATTAACGCATACAAATTTCTGTGTGGTATGTGGACAGGAACACGGAGCTCTAAGAGTCGATTATTCAATTACTGTCATCGGCAGCTCTGCATGCTGAGCGTTTCATTTGCATGTATTAATTCCCTCGATTACTGTCACCTACGAGATCGGCCTGTGTTTAGCTCCCTACTGCACGCCATTTATTGGGTACGAGCGCTAATACTAGCACCATGGCCATCAGAACTAAACTGGTATTTGCTAATATTTTAAGAATTACAATTTGACCATTTCTATGTATTTTCAGCCCAAGGAACAATTTGTCGGTTGGCTTTAATTGAGTTCTATTTGACAAAACACAACAGCATCTATTCTAATCTGGTCTATTTGAAAATATTCCAAGTATTCATGTGTATTTACGGTGTTAGACAGCTAATTATTTGATTGCCATAATATTCCACCAGAGCTTGCCACCTTAAAGTGCCACACATCACAGAATTAAAAGTCAACATATTGTCTATATCACAAACCTACGAGTGTAGCTGAAGGATAAAGGTGCAGCATTTTACATTTTGTGAACAGTTACTGATAAAACTTGCTCTTTTTGCGAGAATATGTCTTCACACGATTACACCAAAAATAACAATGCAAATGCTTTAAAGCAGAGAAAGGAAGTCAGTGAAAATATTGCCAATTTATGTAAATCAGTGCTATACTGTTCCCCCTATCATTTTCTGCCTCCTTCTCTCTTACTCACTATCACTGTCACATACACACACTGTAGCTGACCTCTCCTATCTGTTAATTATCATAAATGTGCTTAGTGAGGCGGCATACACATGGGCATACACACACACACACACATACGTACGTACACACACGCGTACAGCGCACAAACACACATTGTTCAGTGAGATACAGACACAGCATTAGCATTCCCTTTCATCCTGAAGTGCTCCTGAGGCATAGCATGAGGAAGAATGTGCAGGAAATTATTCAAGATGAATTATACCACACATCATCCCCATTTTTCGGGCACTGACACCCACACAGACGCACACATACACGCGGTTCACCAGAGAGTATGTTATCAGAGGTATTTGAGTATTATTACAATTAGAGTTTTGGTTTAAATTGATGTGCAAATTTGTTTCCGTAGATACTTGTATATTGCTATGTGTGCATTCATCTGGAAGTGTTCACGTGAACACTGTGAGTCCTTGTCATAGTCAGCCTGTTGTCCCTTTTTACGTGCATAAAGTATATATACAATATCAGCTGTTCCCCTGTTTCCTCTGATGAGTGGTACGCCCCGGCGTGCTGCCAAAGAAGTGAGAATAATTAAGCGGCTGCGTGTTTGAGCCTGGCGTTGGCTAATGGATTGTTACCGGGAGGAAATGAGACAGGCAGCATGGGGGAGCTGGGTGGCAAAGCAGACCTCGACTTTGGATAATGAAACACTGAAAGCCACCGGGGTGGAGAGTAGACACACCTCTCGTAAAGGAAATGCTTTTGTTCTATGACTACTTCTTTTTGTCATATAGGTAGGTGCAATTGGTGAGGAGTCACACAGTGTGAGAAAGGCACAGTCGGTTCTGCATCACATTATAGATATACCAGTATATAAATATTTTTTTTTTCCTATTTTAAAATTTCTTGTGCCGTTTCAAATCAGTGCAGCTCACTTAAACATCATTTTTATTTTCCGTCTCTATAAAAAGAATCCTTGTAGGTGTATGATCTATATGTTCCTCCTCGTGTTATCTCCTATTGCCGGTGTGTGATTGTGTTATGGATACATATGCAATTTGCATTAGATTTAGCATCCTCTGCATCACCCGACTGCTGCTTTAGAGAAATCAGGGGATGATTCTTGGCACTGTCGTCGCCACTGTAGCCCACCCACCCCCCACCCACCCTACACACACACACACACACATGTAGGCTAGGAGCAGAGGAGTGGTGGGGAGAGGGGGAAGCGGAGCGGAGGAGGGAGATAGAGGAGCAGGAGGGAGATGGGATGAGACAAGCCACACAAGCCGCAAAGGGAACGGGGTGAAGGTGGAGGGAGGAGTGCTGTATAGTTACCCTAAACCCTGCCGTAGGGCTCGAAACACACACACACATACACACTGGTTTGCCACACAACCGCAAAACACACTCCGAACAGTGTAGAACATTGCAATGGGGAGTATGAGAATATGCCCGGTATAAAGATATCCTAATTGTTTTTAATGGTTCTTCCTGTAGCTCCTGAAGTGGTAATTGAATTTGATATTTTGGTCGTCTGATGTGTTTTGAAATGGGTTTTTTTTTCAGGATTCTGAATTTAAGTGCATTTTGGAATTTGTATTTGTTGAAACAAAAAAATAAATAAAACAAAGTCATAAGAATCTTGTGTGCGTGTATTATTGATTAGTGTCATGCAGTATCCTGCCAGTGTGTGTGCCAGTGTGGGGTGTGTGTGAGAGAGAGAGAGAGAGTGTGTGTGTGTGATTGTGTGTGTGCCTTGATATGGAGCTCTAATAAAATGTGGCATCTGTCAGTTTGATATTGACATGCCAGAAGAGCCTCACAATCACTCGGGAACACAACAGGAAATAAAGCCAGAAGAAAGAAAGTATGTACAGTAGATACTGTACATATGAATCCTAAACACCACATGAAAAGTAAATTAGATATTATAGGCTTTGGATAAAAACGAAGAAAAAACTAATAAAAAAATATCTGTAATGTCAAAAGTGCACTTTGTCATTCTCGTTCAAGGACGGTATTTTAGACGCCTGACCAGTTTTTGACAAGGTTCTCTTCACATGAGAAGAATGTCAGCAGCTACATCTATTTTAAAGGATAAAGGACAAAAATAATAATAAAAGAAGAAAAGAAGCCCCATCGTTTGAGGAAGCATTCAACTCCATCGGCATGTTGCTGTGTGAGGTCAAAAGATTTGGTCTCAAACTAACCATGGGCTGTTAAAATCTCTAATGGCTACTTTTGACCTCAAATGGACTTGTCCTTTAGCCTTGACTTTTGACTTTTGACCTTCTCACTCCAGTGAGGGGAGGCAGAGGTCAAAGGGTGTTTGGGTTCAACAACATGGCTGCTGAAACAGTGTTAGCATACACCAGAATTAGCCTGAGAGACTTCACAGCTAAACTAAAATTATCTGAGTTTTAATATGAGACATTTAAGTATCTATACACCAATAATATAACTTCAGACGTCTGTGTTAACATTTAAACAAAGTTTCATATTAATATTTTCAAGATGAAAAAACAGCTCCAATGACCTTCAAATGATCTGCAAACCAGCCTCTCCTGCCATAAATGTATCAAGTTTGACTTGCTATTTGTGGCAAAGTGTGAAGGTTGAGAAGACATTTGCACAAAGTTATTGCCAATTTGAATTTTTCAAGTTAACTTAGGAATGGTAAATGCTACCTCTGTTTCCTTCGACCATATATCTGTATGTTTGCTTTCCCCTCCTTTTTCTTTAGTGGAAACACATTAATTGCGATTTGCCCAAGAAGCGTTATTCAACATGCAAAGGTTACCTCTTAGTAAACGTATTCACCCTCTGCCTGCCTGTGTGTGTGTGTGTGTGTGTGTCTGTGTGTGTGTGTGTGTCTTCCATTGCTGCAGTGATGGAGAAAGGGAGCTGTAAAGAACTGCAGGCGGCAGGAAGTAGAGGTCAAGACGGGATCTCTGGGATTTTGCTCTCCACTGGACCCACATGAGGTGAGCTTGGGTTAATAAACCAAAATGTGTGTGTGCATTAGCCTATATGGGCTGAATGTGTAGGCATGTGTGGACGTTTAGTTTTTGTGTTTGCCAAACTGTATTGTTCTGTATTTGTTGGTTTGCTGTGACCTCTGGCATTTCAAAGACAGAAAGAAAATAAATCCAATGAAACATTTTAGTCACTGATTAAACACAGAGTAACGTAATCATTATTCTGTTTTTTATTTTATTTTATTTGCTAATAACTTGACTCAAAAATATTTACTGGATATATGATTTTGATACAAATTTAAATACCAAGTATTGACAAATTTGTCAAAAACAGCCAAGTTTCTTTGTTGGCAGGGGTTCTGTCTTTCCCCTCTCTGCCTATCTTTGCTGATGTGTGAGTCTGTGCCTGTGTGTGTCTGTTTGCCTGCAGCAAAGTTAGCCCATGTGTGTGTTGGATGAAGGCATAGATGTTAGCAGTGGTCCAGAGGACACAGTAAACAGAATAACAGTGGTTTGAAGGGAGCTCAGGCGATGTGGGCAATATCAAATCCCATGACCCATTCTTTGCCCTGTGGTCCATACCAAAGACAAAAAGCACAGGGGAAACAGAGGTTACTGTTCATTGTTCACCATTACAACAACACAACACAACACAACTCAACACACACACACCAACAGTAGCTACAACCAGGAAGTGATTCAAAAAATGTCCTCTAGCCACTGAAATGCATACGGTAACAGTAATTGCCCTCCGCCCTGGCATTGTTTGCGTTGCGTGCAGAACATCTTGCTCTATCAATTACACCTCCAGCCGTTATTACATGTGACATTTTACATTATTGAAGACGGACAAACATTTTAATGAGCTGAGCTCAATCTCACGACAAGGAAATATTTATCATATTAACTGGCTGCAGCAGCTGATTAGCATCTGTGCTCTTTATTTCAAATTTGACCCCATTTCTCTTACGACCAGGTGACCTCTACGGAGGCTGAGGTTGTGCAAAATGTTCGGATACTGGATGTACACATTGTGCACAACTTGCTGAAATGATTGGCATCTGTCACTGTCAGCAGAAAATACATAGTAGCACTTTACGCTCTTCATGGCAAGACAACGCCCCAAAGTAATGCCTTTGGTATGAAAGATTTTAACCAAATGAAAATACCCAAGTGATTTTAAATGTTCCGTATTGAGACTTCTGAGAGTTCAAAAGTTTATTTCTTGGTGATTCTAGAAAAAAAAAGTGGCTGAAGAGAAGAGGTGGTATGTCAGCGCCCATGGGCCTCAGTGTGCGGTGGTGTTACTCGTCCTAATTACTCCCAATACTCGCACACATTTGGTGGACTGCTCAGAAGGGCCAATTAGAAGGGCAGGGCAAGTCACTGGGTAGGAAAAGTCAGTGCTGAAGTCTGTAGCTATCTAGAATATACCACAGAGAGATGGAGTCTTATATAGAGCTGCAGTACAGCTCCACAAATTACCATTTTGTATGAAATTAACGCTTTTGCCACCATAGCACTGCAAGTGGAATATCTCAAACATTGGTGTCTTTGTGTATTTACTGTATACATAACATTATTTAGCTTTTATTAATTCTGTTGTTGATAGTGTTAATCAGGTTGACGGAAGGTGCTGAAGGGCTAAAGTGAAAACAATTAGCCCATTGGGAAGTTGTTACCGTAGACTTCAACATAGTGTCACTGCATAATAGAGGGAGGTCAACAGCTTTAAATATCTAACACTTTGCTGGACAGCTGACTTTTTTATTCAGTTTCCATGGGTTCCCCTAGATGATCCAGAAGTTCATCTGTGGAGCATCTTTGCAAACAAGTTCTATACATTCAAAACTATCATCTTAGAGCGAACCTCAGGCCCTCCGCTAAACGCCCAGCTGAAAGTGTGTCAGGGTCATCAGATGCCTATATCTGACTTTGCATTATTTAGTTAGATCGGTATACTTTTTTTTTATGGGTAACATTTAACCCCCCATCAGCCATTACCTGTGTGCAGAATATAGCAGGGTCATAAACTTGAAGCTGAAACAGGAAACCAGGACAGCTTTTCATCTCTGCAGATAGCGAAGTACTTTGACAACATCAGGAAATGTTACCACTTGAAATAAGGATAAGGACTCTCGCTCTCTTTTTTCTCTTCCTCACTCTCTCTCTCACACTAGTAATTATTTTTTTTTACCGCTCAGAGAATACAAAAACATTTACAGTGTAAAATTGACCTTAGTACCGTATTTACCTGAGCACCCATGAAAAAGCAGAATGTTTACTATAGAGTATAGTTTGTTTACATTGCATCGCCTCCTTTCCTATGCTATACTTATTATCATCTATCAGACATGCATATTTTGAGTACAGCTGCTTACTATTAGGGTGCCAGCGGGGGTAAGTATTTATAATGTGGCGCCCGCATTCGTGGATATAAACCCTCCAGTCTTGTAGGCCGGCTTCTGTATCATCAGTGCAAGCCCACAGCGATTAATGAAGTCGTCTGCATGTGTCTGCATGATTAAGGAGTGCTAAAGCGTCCGCGTGTGTGTGAGTGTGTTTGTGCATGTTGTCTCAGATAAAACAACAGAGAACAAAAGACGGCAGAATACAGGAAGGCTTTGCAGTGGGTCCATTCACAAACAGTGAAATGAACAATTTTGCACAGTGAAAATAGCATAGTAAATGCAAATGCCTAATTCTTTATGATGAGGTAATACAGTAGAAAACAATTATAAATGATGACTAAAACCGGGGAGGCAACAGAGGGAGAAAATAGTATATTATTTATGAAAATATTGTAAAATATGTGAAAGGTATTTTTTTCTTTCAATGATTTAGTTTCCATCTATAATTTTCCTTTTTCCTATTTGTCAAGTAATTCCATATTTCATGCTTGGATGCAATCCCTTCCCCGTGCTATATATTGCAGATGCTCATGCCTCTTAGCGATAGCACAATATGTCCTTTCCATGGTTGTTCAAAAATTCCACAAAACTAGAACATACTCATCTTTTTTTCCCTCATTCTGATGCACTACATTATCATTGGTGTACCACGGGATGAGTCTGGTATTTGTAGGAAATCTCTTCTTATCAATTTATAATTAAAACAGATAAAAGTACAGTTTTTTTTTTCATTTAATATCCAAGTATCTTTCAGCGGGCTGTGTAATAGCGCTGCGTAGGGAGGGTTTCTTCTGCATCATCATACAGTCAGAACAAAGGATATGCACATCGTAAAATCATGCAAATGAATGCAAATCGCTGGCAGCAAGGAATAGCGAGGTGGCAGGAGGGGAGTTTGTATAAGCAGAGGGATGCCAAGGACTTTGTATACAACACTTACTGGACAATCTTCCTTTAAGTTGCGGCAGATAACTAAAAATATATTAGTTTGAATCTAATTCTAAATCTCTTTTGCACAATAAAGAAAGACTCTGCTTATAAATACTGCATAGATCTGTTGTACTCCTGATGTCTAAACAATATGGAGCTTTGTATTGTTTCTTTTTTTTTGCTGGGAAATTGTTCTTTATTTTTCCTGATGCAACAAAATGCATACTGTTCACTTAAAAGAGGCTGCTCTAAAACACAGGGAATGCAAATGTGATACAATGGCTGCAAACAGCATTGCAGTACATGTGTGTGTGTGTTAGGATGATGCAATATTTTGACCGTACCGCCTCATAGAAATGCAGAACGGATATTAGTAACAGCAGCGCTAATGAAAGTCCTCCTTCTCGCCTCCTCGCCCTCCCAGTAAAAACTTCAACTTTATCAAACATGTGGCATTTTCACGAGTGCGTTCAGTAACTGTGGGGATTAAGTAATGATGAACTGGGTCAGGCTTTTCTTTTATCCACGAAAAAGAAAAAAATATGCTCGTATTTATTTCCCTGGATATTTGATTTGTTTCTCACCATGAATATTTAAAGCACTGGTAGGTTTACCTATACACTGCATCAGGACAACATTTTGCAGAAAGTCCAAAAACATAAATTTTCTGTACTTAAAAGTATATTTGCTTTCATTCTAAATTACAAATCATCATTTCTATAATTCATAATTCAACATCATCATTGCAAAGAATTTAAAATGTGTGTGTGCCTGTGTGTGTGTGTGTGTGCAGCGTCAAATATGCCAGCGTGTTTCATCACAAATCAATGCAACACCCCCCCAATAAAAAATGAAATCCTAATTTATAAACTCTAGAATTCTCAGTCATGAAAAACAAGAACTAAATAATTTTGCAAAGCACATTTTTTTCCATGAATTAAATTCCTGCAGCATCACTTCCCCTGACATAATGCTGATATTAATGTAGACAGGGTTTAATAATATCGCATCCAAAGGTTCTCATACGACAATCAGTGATTTGTTTCAACTTGCATACAAAAAAAAATCATATTTAAATAATGCCGCCCTCTCAGACACCACACACACACACACACACACACACACCGCACACACAGACTAACCCGCAGACACAATATGGTAGGGGAGTAAAAGGGGGGAGGGCACAGACAGACATTCACAATTGTGCATAATGATGTTAACATTCCTGCATGTCTAATGCAGAGGATATTGAGACAGACACTAGCTGGTCGGCGGTCTTGCTGTGTGTTGTGTGTGTTCACGGGTATAAACTGTAGCAGTGCATAATGAAGTATTAATTGTGGCCTGCTCTGCTCGTGGTGTTTGGGCTCCTTGCTGAGGTTACCACGCGGCCTTTGATGCGATCGTTAATCTTATCAAACATATGCACGATCACACTGCACTTTATTTTCTAGTCAGCTCGCATGAAATCGTAGGTGCACCGTAATCTGAGTAACAGGAACGACTGCTGTTATTGCTTTGTGCAAAATTGCAACCAGTGGACATATGTTTATTTTCTCAAATGATGGTTAATTTTGGAGGGATTAACCCAGATTTACAAAGCTGTTTAAATATTACAACTCAGCGAGGGGATATTAGTGTGACTCAGAGGCAGGATTTTGGAAGATAAATGCTAAATTGATAGAAATGGCATGGCAACAACAATTCAAAACACCCTCATCCTAACTTAATGAATATTTGTATTCACAAGCGGTGGCTTAAAGGGTGTGTCTTAATTTCAAATGCATGCACCATCCAGTGATCCTCCAATACAGTTTTACATTTTTTTTTCAACTTCCTCTCAAATAGAAAGACACAAACTCGAAAGGGAGGGGAAGTGGATATGAAAATGGAGCGCCGGCATCATAAAAGATGGAAACAAAGAGGGACAGACAGCATACACTGAGAAGGACAGGCAAAAGATGAAGCTCATTTTTCCGTGGGCACCCAGTGGCGTCTGCATTGCAGATCGCTGAAATCCCCTTCGAATGCGTCCCTGGGCTTAAGGGGGGATGGGGTGGGGAAGGGTGAACAAGGGATGGGTTTATGCTATCTCTGCTTTAGTACACTTTGTTTTTTTTCCTCCCCCCACCGAAATATATTTTTTCTGTCTGCATCAAATGTCAAGTTAATTTCCTGGGTGCTATGAGGGATGTGTCCTCCCCTTCGGTATGTGTGGCAGGGCGGTGGATTGTGGCAGGGTGCTGTGCGTGCCGGTGTGTTTCTGTGTGTGTGTGTATGTGTGTCTCTGTCTGTATGGGTGAATGGGGAAAGGGAAAGGGGCATGGCAAGGCAAAGAGAGAGACGAGAGGTGGTGAGGGGGGGTTCAGTACAGTATCTATAAATTGGCTCTCTCTGAAGAGCCAGAGAGGTGTGTTGAAAGTGTGCATGCATATGTGTGTGTGTATGTGAGCGAGTGTGTGTCTGCTTGTGTAAGAATATGATCCAATTATTAATAGATGCTTTTGTCAGTGTACCTATGCCCATGCGCCTGTCCTTATTTGTGCATTCACATGTTCAGTTCTTTTGAAGCTTCATCTAAATTGGATACTAATGCAGGAAAAAGAAAAAAAACACATACCATATAATAGATGCTTAGTAATTCAAAGTCATTATTAGAAAAAAGAAAGGGAAAAAAAAGGAAAATCCTCCTACATTTTTTCAATATTTCTCAACAACATAGTTAAATATGGAGACAAATTTGCTTGGACTCGCTCATCAGCATTTCCTGGTCGCTAACAACAATGTCTAAAGCTCATTACCAACTGATATCTAGTAGCATATTATGTTAAACATCCATGCGTATCAGGCCTCTTTTAACCTTGTTGCTTGGCAATAGCGGTCTTTGTGTCCTGCTTTCCAAGGCTAGGCCATATTTTATTCTATTTTATTATTTATTTCAGGTTTCCTCCATCATCATTGGGTAATTGTGTCAGACACAACACAGCTTTTATTTTCTCTTTTTACTATAGTAAACACAAATGTACTCCGACTATCTGCCTCTCTGTTGCTGTGTTACTTGTACTTTACAAGAAATTGGACTTTGATCCAGAGTTTATATTTATGTTCAAACACACGGATTTCTTTAAGTGCCATATGCTTTTTCCAGCTTCTTTATTGCATATGTGTCCAACTGTGTTTGTCTGTGCATGCGTGACTGTACAGATGCATGCGTGTGTATGTTTATCTGAATGACTTTGTGCGTTTTTGCAAGCAGCTGTTAAGTGTATGAAGGCAAACTGTATATTTTGTATTGCAAAGTGCAAAATGCCTCATTGCAGAGAAAGGGATTATGCATTTGTCAGTCGTGCTTACACTGATGTATGCTCCTGCCCCACAAATGTCACATCCCATAACCCAGAAAAATTACACCAGTCCCACCTAATTACGCATATTCATGATGCTGTTTTGCATAGTGCTGGTAGCATACTTCTGTTACAAGCCACAGAGCTGAGGGATGTGGTTGAGTGAAAAGGCTTTCAATCCACTGATTCAGTGCGTCTCCGCCATGAGCATCAGCTTGATAACGTTACCTCCATGCCAATTTTTTTTTTTCTTTTTATGATGTGAGACCATTATGGAAAGAGAGTTTTCTCTTATTTCTTGCAGTCAGTCATATTGCTACTGCCTGCAGCTTGTTCAAACCTAGTGGGATTTTTAATAAAGAAATTAGCTTTGTCCTAGATTATGAAGGTCATTTTGAGAATAGATCAGCTTCAACTAATAGCTTTTCAAATACTTTGTCATTAATTCACCATCTCTGCTCTGTTTCTTTTTTCCTCTGTGTGTTTATTTCACTCCTCCTATGGTAAAAGTGATCCTCCTGGTCACTGGTAATGAACAATATGTAAATGGGGGGGGCGACAATGCTAGCAAGTAGAAACAGGGACGGGCTTATACAGAGTGAGAAAATCCAAATAAAGTTGTGACTGTGGAAGAGAGACAGGGGAGGAAGTGTTCGGGAAAGAAAGCTGGAAGATAGAGGAGGGTGGCTGAGTCGTTCTGGCTGGCTCAGTGGCTTATTGTAGCACTTGCGGAACAGACTTAATCAGACTTGGCCCGGCTGTAATGAAGGAGAGGGTCCAGGCTGTGCCACTGCTTGGGTAAACAGCGATTGTTTCAGTCCAGGGTTCCCAAACACGGGCAACAATGGTACTATTGTCCCGCCAGCTCTTATTAAGAGGCGAACCAGAGATGGGGTGAGGAGCAGAAACGGGGAAGGGAGGTGGGTGTAAAAGGGGCAAGAGGGGAGAAGGAGGGGGGTAAAAAGAAGAGGTGCGGGGAGAGCAGCATCGAGTGGGAACCTGACAGAAACAGAGGATGGGGTGGGAGGGGGAAGTGGAGAAAAAGAGAAGGATGGAGGGAGATGGCGAGAGGTGCTTCTCTGATCTTGATTTTTTTTTTCACACTTGGATTGTGTCTTCGTTTCTCACCATCTTCCTCTTGTTTCCATACCCTTCTATCTTCTCAGCCATCATTTCTCGTCCTTGTCTTTTCCTCTCATCCTTTTATCCATACTTCCTTCCTGCACCAAGCTACCAGCCACCTACTCTATTCCTTCCATCTGTCCTTTGTTCCTCTTCGGTTTTTGCATTTGGGATGGTGAGGGATGCTTTGCCTGTCATACCACCTTTGCATCACCTTTCCTATCCGGTGCGGGTTAGAGAGAGAGAGAGAGAGAGAGAGAGAGAGAGAGGGGCAGAGAGGAGAGGAGCGGGAAAGAGAAAGAGGTTCGGGAGGGGGAGATGAGAGGAGCAAGGGAGAGAAAAGGGGAAGGAGCGAGACAAAAAGAAAAGATCACGCTGCTTCCTGGCTTAATGAACATGGGCAAAGGATGATCACAATAGAATACATTATGCTCTTGTTAGTAGAGGCAATCAATTAGCAGAGAGCACACCACTGGCACACCATCTTTCCTCGCTTGGGCACTGGCTCTTTCACAGCCCAAACGAGTGGCCTGAGGAACCCCCTCGCCTCGCAGTTTTTCCCACCCTCAATGCCCAGCGGCCACAAAAGATTTGATTTCATTCCTGAATGTGAAAGGGGCCAGTGTTGAATTTGCATTTCCGCCACATTCACTCCACATTAGTTGAAATATTAGTCAGGTTTCGCTGCAGTCAAAGGTCCTGGCTCAATGTGTATGTACATGTAGTAGAATATAAATTAAACACAATTAATCCAAAAGCGTTGTGATGCTGATTGGACTTCCTCAGTGGAAAGCTGTCCTCTGACAACACACTGTACCTACTAAAGCTTGGCTCCACAAGATGGGAATCAGACATGACAATGTCTCTGTGACTGACACTGACAATTGCATACCAAATTGTCACTCAGGTCCCATCAGCAATTCATACAGCGGTTGGGTGAAATTCCTTCATCCTTTCCCCCCCATGTTTTCTTCTTCTTTTTTTGTGTCAGCTAGAGGAATAGCTCCAGATAATGGCAGCAATCTATATTGTGAAAGAGGCAAGGAGTAGTTCTGCCTTAACACAGGCACAAATCACCACTGTCTGGCTGGGGATCTGTAAAAGTGTGTCGGTGATGAGTAGAACACACTGCTTTCACTGAGGAACTTTGCTATGATTCCAGGCAGAGGTTGGAAATGGAGGAAACAAAAGGAAATGAAGGAGAAGGGGAGAGAGGAAAAATAATATTAAGAGTCAGGATGTGGGACTTGTTTTTTTCCAAAGACAGTGCGTGCTGAGAGGAAGATGGCCTTGGGTTTGGGCTCAGGGAATCTGCTGTTGCTGTGTTTGCCAGGGCATTTACACTCTATGGCCATCTGGAGAGTGTGCGAGTGTGTGTGCGTGTGTGTGTGTGTGTGTCTGTGTGTTGCCCTTCATGCAATGGAACATAATACTATGTAGTGTTGAACACGATTTGTTTCTATAATAATTTCCTCCAGAATGATGATTTTTCATACTTTTCTCATCTAAAAGTTGAAATACTGCATTTGAAGTGAGTGATCTGATCACCAATCTAACACGGCTGGCATTAAAACAATTAAATGTGCTTTTGTTGTTTGAATTCAGAAATAATGAGTGGCATTAGTTTTCAATAATGAGGCATGTGTATTTCACAACACACATGGTGAAACTTATTTTGAAATTTAAGCAACATGAAACACAGCATGACTGCAAGTATCGTGTGCTGTTCCAAACACCCATCTATTATTAAACTGTTTTGTTATGTTCAAGTCTCAGACCTCAGTGTCCTCACCTAAACACTATATTCCAATGAAACATATACAACTGTACACTCGAAGGTGTTTTCCATGGGCAGCCTGCTTCTAAACAATGTAAAGCTAAAATGAAAATATATTATTTTATGCATATTGAGGTCTGGTTTTGAGCCTTTATGGTCTGTTCGGATCTAAGCCTGTATTGCTATCATTTTATCTACTTGTCCATGGGTAATTTTGTGAGTCTTTGTGTTGCACATTTCTATTTGTATTACCATTTTTTTTTTTACACCTGTGTTCTTTGTACATATACAAAAAACACTCATGTTAATTACATTGTATATGAAATAAAAGGCTCCTGCATGCAGTCCATTTGCACTGTCTATAGGAGCTTCTTCACTAATGCATGGATGAATAGAAAATGCATCACAATATACATACTTTCTGTTGTTACCTGAGGAGCTGTAAAGTGGATTTATCTCTTTTAACATTGAGTGCATGCGTAGAAGTGTTTTGTTGGTCTTCAAAGTGCCACAGAATGGTGCAGGGTTGTGTTTTGACCTTTAAAAGGGAGAAAAACATTGCATTTTCCTCAGTGTATACTGTATGCGTGCTTGTTTGTTTGTACCTGTTGGAATATTCAAGTGCAAGTGCAAAATGGTTATAATGTATTCAGTGTTTCTAGGCTGCAGAGGGCATTGTGTTCTCTCTCCACTTTGAAAGTTGAAATGTTCAACATCTAATGGAAGGGAGCAGGAATGGTAACATAGGGCATGAGAGGGAGGGATGCACACAGTATTGCATCTGCTTGAGTAATGCATTTGACTGTAGGGTGAGGTTTTGTAAAAAACAAAACAAAAAAAAAAACATTTTGTGTTGGTGTTTAATTACTTGATTCAAATCAATTGCTATTCCACTCGTGTTCATATAAGTTAATAATAAAACTAGTTTCATTGCTGTTGCATGGGAAGAGGTTTTTGCCATGTTTTGACGAATCCTTTTCCCTTTCTTGAATCATAAAACATGAAATAAAATGAGTCAAGGCTTGTGTTCTGCTCTGTGTTACATCTTCCAGTTCAGTCTTCTATAAATCCTGAATCATTTGGGTTTTAGGTAAAACTATTTTTCCTAAAACCTGGTTTGAATATATATTCTTTACATTGCTAAGCGGTTCTCTCTCCCTCATTTACCCCTGTTTGCTTTGAGCAGTGTGCTCCTCTCCTCTTTATCTCTTTCTTATGATTATGTCCTGTGCTCTCTCACTGCTGGGTCTCCATGTACAGGTAGTCATGCTGCTGACATTTGTGTCCAAGCAGGGCCCGGTGACATGGCCTTTACCACCCCTCGCTGGGTCTCCCTTCACCGTCCTTACCCCCTACCGCCAGTCTTAACCCACCCAGTCCTCTTCATCTGCGTGCACATGGATATGTGTCTGTGTTTGTGTGTATTTGTGTGCTTTGGGACCATCCTGTGTGTACAGTGTCCGTGTGTTTAAGCCATGTCCAGATCAGCCACGTTCGTGCTTGCCTGTAGCCTGTGTGCACAGTAGGGGACATGGTATGGAGCAAGCCTCTTTCTCTGCTGGATGCAGGTTGAGCAAATACCCACTGCAGGCAGGGAGGTATTGGAGCTCATGTGAAAGTGGATAGCTCCCTCTGATGTGATAAGATAGTACAAACCCATGAGGTCTTTCCTAATGAGGACAATAACCAGAAAATATGTCTTTTAGAATGTCTCTGTTGTTACAGAATCTCTGAAATGTCCTCTTTTTTCAAGAGCGACACTAACTTTTTCTGTAATCTAATGGCCATAAAATCTCACCGACATTACTCACTATAGGTTCTTTGAAAATATATCGACCCTGACTGTGATACAGAATTTTGGAAGAGCTATTATGTGCGCAGACAAAGTGCAAAGCCTCATTGTTCTGCTTCTCAAACACACACGCACAGACATACAGACATGCTCACCGTCCCTGCAGCCATGGGAATGGAGAATGCTGAGGTTCAAGGTCATTTCAAGTATTCAGCAGCCTGGGGCTCTCCATTGTCAGTGCATCACATCCTTTTGCACACACACATGCACTCAAAAGCACACAAACACATTGTTGGTAGGCGTACATTCTACACACCGCATCTCACCAACACTCGCATCCGAGACGGCAAAGTGTCTGTCAGGTGAGAACATGACACTTCGTATAAGTCCACTCACATGCAGTAACAGTCGCAGGTGTGAATCTTCAATGGAGACACAATTATCCAGTTTTGTTTCTGTACCACAGGCTGTCTAGACACAAAACAATGAAAGGGTATGACTATTGGACAATTGCTATTTTCTGTCATGATTTAGCTATTCTGCTGTGATTGTTTATTCTTCATGCTCTACAGTCTACAGATTGTGCTGTATTGTCTAAATTTTGGTTGACAGTTACCATTATTTGACCAACTGATTATTTCTATTTGGTTTCTATTTAGTAAAGGAGCGAGCATTAGTGGAAATAGTGGAGATATCATTTTTAAAGAAGGTGAGGAGAGAGAGAGGGGGAGAGAGAGAGAGAGAGAGCGGCAGTGGGTGTGATTAGCTCCTTTGTTGGAGGTCTGTTGAGCTTCATTGGCTCCAGAGAATAGGTTCCTAATGAACCCAGCCAAGCTTGGGCCAAACTTTGTGCTGAAGACAAACTAAGTTATGGTGGTCTGGCAGAGCGCTGAGGGCGAGCCGACTGATATACAACGCCTGGACATATGGTCCCCCCATCAGGGCCTCTCCCAGCCACTTTCTCATGTCCTGGCTTCTGTGTGTGCGCTTTTGTGTGTATGTGTCAGAGGGGATACACACAAGAAGAATATTTATAGCATGAATTTTTATACTTGTTTGATAACTCATTGGAACAGAGAAAGAGAGAACTGGCAAAGAAACACAGGGCGTAAGGGGGGCAGAGGGGGGAGAAAGAAAGAGAGGCTGGTTGATGCTTACTGAAAGCGACAGAGGAGAGAGGGCTGCAGGCTTTGTCTTTCCAGCTGACCCCAATACAGAATCCTTTCTGACACGTCCTACAAGACATGGAGTAACTGAGTAAATCAGGCCAACCTGGCTGTGGCGTAGCAGCAACTGCACCATAACAGATGCAATATGGAAGAGAACCACGTCTTGAAGAGCTGAGAACATTGACAGGAAAGTGAAAGAAAGAAGTCTGAAGACCTTCAGATCTCATGATGCAAAAGTGCTATAAATTAGCTGGGAAGTGAAAGATGAGATAATAAAAGTTTGGAAAGAGGAGGCGCAGGTGAGCCGGAGTGCGGTTTGAGGCTAATTGTTTGGGTCAGGGTGGGAGCGTGGGGACGGATGGCTTCCGTGTCCCACCAGCAAGGCTCTCGGTAACTGAGCCGGCGAGGGGGAGAATGGGCCCACTACAGGGCCACACAGCAGGCTCAAACAACACTTATTCTACTGGCCAAACTGTCAGCCAGAACAACTTCATTGTGCCCAAAATTGGAGTTGAAAGCAAGGCAGAGACTTGGGAGAGGAGGGGAGGGGGGGGCAGTGGGAAGGTAGGGAGAAAGAAGGAGGATGCAAAGAGAGAGAGGGATAGAGAGGAAAGAGGGGGTCTGTGGGAAACCGGGGGACTGGAAAAGGGGGAGTCCCAGAGAAAGTGCAGTCTTGGGGATGAATAGGGTCAGACGGTGTGAGTTCATTTCAGCGAGGAGAATTCCCACAGATCCTACACGAGGGGCAGACGGCCAGGAGCAAGGCAGTGGCTCGAATGGAAATTTATTAAAATGCATTCTGGGTAGAGGGGACGAACTGAAGCAGTTTTGTATTCTAGCGTCTGTATTGCCACCACATTAGTTCACACTATTCAGCAACGATAAACACAGTTCTTAGACAACGGTGACATAACTAGCTGATAGTGCTACATACAAAATCTCACTAATGTGCATCACGGCTGCCCTAAGGTCTGTTTTGTATACCTGAGTACAATTGCAATTTAATACTATTCCTGTGTTGCTGTTCTGCGCAGCTCCTCCCCCAATATCTGATGTCAATATTAGATCATATATTTAAAAATTGTCACAAGCCTATGTAATAAATAACTGTGCCCCACACAGAGGCTACCCACAAGTATTAGATACCTCCCTGCAGGATTTCCCTGCCTTGGACCCCAGGAGGGAGCCCAGTCACAGGCTTTGAACTGTGATTTGTATATAGTACAACAGAAAGCCCCTTTAGACTGACACTAAACCAGTCTAAATCAGTCCAACACTGATTTACGTCACCATTCTGCTCTTTGTCTCTTCTCTCTGCTCCTGCTGGCTATTTCAAATTCATCTTCCTGCCCTCGGTAACTACTGCAAAAGGGTGAAGAAGTTTACTTAGTCACACTGAGTTTAGGGAGATGAGGAAAGTCTGTGATTCTGTGTGTGTGTGGGCGAAGGTGTGTGTGAGTGTGTTCACTCTCGCGTGTCAGTGTGGTCTGCGCTTGTATGTGTGTGTGCGTGTATGTGTGTGTGTGTGTGCAAAATGCAGAAATGTACACACACCCCTGTTTGATCCAGAGCTAGCCCTGCAGCTCCCAGAGACTCAACAAAAGGCCTCCTCTATCCATTGTATGAGCTGTGTGTTTCCCAGGAGAGCTCGGGCTCAGTGAGAGAAGGGCCCCAGATCGCTTTCTCCTGACATGGATGTTTATTCGCTCTATGGTCCAGCAGAACACCCTCAAAAAGGACTGGCCGTAGCATTTTGACGTGCATGACACATAGTTTTGGAAAATAGAAGAGGGGCTAGAGGGTGTGAGGAAGAAAACGAGAGAGTGAGCGTTTTGACAGATGAACAGACGTACGAGACAGACAGATAGAGAAGGGGCCTGTCTATAAAGGTGTTCTCAGTGCACTCATATGAAAAAGAATATTCATGGTGTTTTCCGCCATTTTTATTTGCTTCTTGTCTTTACACTAGTCAGCTTTCTTGTCAACCTTGTTCATGAATGTAGATCCATCCGGTGGGTGGGTAAAGATTCCCCCCTGATCTTGACAAGCTCTCCCATCCCTGACTGCATACTAATTTCCCCAGAACTACTGAACCAATGTAAAACAAATACAAATTGCCAGGGCTGCTCTTCATTGCTTGAGAGGCAGGGTCTTAGGAGGTTAGCAGGAAGAAGCTGTCTATTGTGTGCGTGTAATTAATCAGATTGTCTGCTGTGGACAGAGGAGCTTAAAGCGACGGCTGTTGTAGTTGGCTATATGATATCTTTAGGAATAAGTTCAAAATCCTGAGCTAATGAAGGGAAGCGAGGAAAAAAACGACTCATTCATTCAACAGTCAATTAAAAGTCCATCAAATGTTAAAGGCGATCAGTCGCACAATAAGTGATTCTGACAAAGACGTCTCTGTATCTCCCTTCATGAGCTATGATCGCTCCTCAGCTGCTCTCTCTTCACCGGTTGTCTTTATTTAAAGAGTTTTGAATGCTGTCTATCAGAGTACTTCAATTTCTCCGGCAATATCTAAAAGTTTCCTTGAGACTGAGAGTGCCTGCGGGGTTGAACATAGATCTCAGTAGAGCTGCAGAAGCCGACAGTTGAAAACAAACATGGTAGGCTGATACCATCTAATCTGTTGAACACCATTATCGTCTAAGATATCGCTATACCCCCCCTCCATACCCGCACGCACCCACCCTCCAAACCAGACTTACTCTCTCCCTCTACACCCTTTGAGGTAAAAGCTTGTGTGTTGAGGCTGAGAGTGAATGTAAGCCATTGTTATGGTGTAACCGGACTCCACAGCAGGTTGTTTGATCCTGTTTTGGGCCTGAAAAGCCTTTTTTTTTCTTGAACCACCACATCAGCTGAGAGGTTCAGACAACAGACTCTATTTGTAGAGTCCTCTGTCTGTCTGCTTCTTTTTTTTCCTTTCTCCTTTTTCATCCTCACTTTGTCTCTCTTTGTCAGTCTAAATCTCTCATCCAGATTCAGGTTTGAGTCCGGAGCTTTAATTACCATAAAGAGGAGCGTGCACTCATTCACACACTGTACTCAGACAGGAGCATATGCTTTTAGGCACACTCTGTTGCTCTCAATTTCTCTCCAATTCTCTCTCCATTTTTCCTTTAAACAGGATCTTCTTGTACGTCCCTTTCTGTACAGACACTGGGATTATGTTTCTCGTTGAACCTCGGCTATGACAACAGCAAAAGAGAATGTTGCGGGAAAGTGTTTAAATGACAAAAGCTGTCGTAAATTGTTTTGTGTGCCCACAATACTTCCCGTGATACATCCTAGGTCTGGTTGTGTTCCTGTTTACCCAACATCATCTCATTATTTACATTACAACATAAAACCATGGCGCCGTATTGTCGAATGTTCTGGGCGCTAACTTGCACTTCTATGCCTTTGTTACTGTTTTGGCATTGTATTCTCAATTTATGATCTGTTTGGCGTTCGGTGTGGACAATGTGCATGCAAATATCCTCGTCCCATTATGCCGGCTGTCTTTGTACGTCAGCTTTCTTCCCTAAGAGGTATACGTGAAGAGTTGGAGGGGGGATGGAAATGTGCTGTATGTTTTTGGAGGGGAGATTTGTGCGGGCACACACACACACACACGCCCATCTGTGCCCCCAACCCATTTCAGATGTGAGAAACTGTACCTTCATTTGCATAAGAATAATTGACACTTCAAATTAGCCTTCCAATCAAAGAGGATTCTTTTTTTCCGCATATGTGCAGACACTGAGCACTGCCATACTGGAGAATATGAAAGGGAGGGCAAAAGAGAGCACGGATGGGAGGGGACGCGTCATAAAAGATTAACCCTTTCATTTCCTCATCTCAGAGTGGAGGATTTGATGTGCCTTTTTATGGCAAATATAACTTGATATACAGTAAAACAGACTTTTGTAGGGAAATAATAAATGATTTCTTCTCTAAATCTAGGGATCCTATGACTGCCTGGTGGGGCAAAACGTTTTTTCTGATTGATAGGTATTTAACTTTGAAAGCTTAAGGTGCACTGACTGTGTTATGTGCACGTTTACACATCTATATTCACCTCAGTGGCATTGGGCGCAGGCCAAGAGAGTGAGTGCTATTAAGTAGAGTGTGCGAGTGTGTGTCAGTGTGGATGTGTGCGGATTGAGGGTTTGCTCACATTAAACCATTAAAGCAAGTGCAATGTTGAATTATTGATAATGGCTAATGAAAAGGATCAGTTCAGGATAAACTACAGGCTTAACCATAGCCCTGAGGGCTAACACACACATCCATTCACACACACACACACAAAACACCATTCATTTTCCCCATTCAAGGTCTATTTTAGGTTTTCTCAGACATGACTTAAACTGGTACTAGTGTACCAGGTCTATATCTCATTTCCCCCTCCATGTTCCAGTTACATTTCAACCCACTCCAGTTAAGAGGAATCGACGTCCCCAACACCGGGACAAGATAGCAGCTGTGTGCTTCTAGGCCTTTCCAGCTGACAAGCAAAGAGCCTTTTTGAGGCTGAGCCGGTTTTTGGGGAGAATAAGGGACAGGGATTCAGTTTTGGGGGAAGGGGATAGAGAATGGGGGTTGAGGTTTTGGGGGATGAGGAGGGGGGAGCCTCGGCGCCAGCCCCTCTGAAGCGCTCAGCATCCCCCCGCTTATGGGATGGCGGATGTGTCTAGGGGTATCCATGACAACACTGCAGCATGCCAGGGACATACCACGGCAACATGGCCAAGAAGAGTTGGGGTCGGTGTGTGTGTGTGCAGATCCATTAAGGCCCACATATCTCAGTGACATTAATATTCACTCAGTCAGACAGAGAAGCTGCTGCAGCCTCAATCAGTTAGACAGGCATGTATCACAGACGCCTTTATTTCAGCCTTTGACTCAGAGGCTCAACATGAATATGCCCACCATATACATGCTCTGTTGTAAGTAAACGTAAGCCAGTTTCTGTAGGTTGACACAGTTGTCAAGGAAAGGGCGTTCTTGCTAATGATTCGGCCCGGCACAGTTTTATGCTTGTACTATATATTTTATACTTTCACAGACACAGAGGTGCGCCCTCACATTCACTCAGGTCATGAAGCTCAGGTCACTTACTCTCTAACAAACATGTACACACTCTCACACACACACACTGGCTCACACAATCACACTCGCAGCTCTTGCACAGATCAAGCTGTGTTATAATAATCCCATCTGGGACAGCCCGGATTCTCACTCAGAAAGTACCCACATAATGATGCTCTGATGAGTTCCTGTGTGTGTGTGTAGGTGCGTGTGTGTGTGTGACTGTAAAAGAGAGAATGTAAGGTGCTTTATATGTCATGGGTTATATACTGTTTTATTTTTTTAAGCCCACATCCCTGCCCACACGCAGGCACACCCACACACACGCTCACATACACATGCATGTAGAGGCAAACTCAGGTCCTGTGGGAGTGTATTTTTAACCCTGACTGCCTGTGCATTTGCTGAGGGGTTAAAGGGCCGAATGGTGAATCAAGTAAATAATTCACAATAGCTGAAACTCTTTCGATGTAACCTCAGAATGAATGGGGGAGGGAGACCAAAGAGACTTTGTTACAAAGTGGCACACAGTAGTCCCGTCCAATCCTGCTTAGAGTTTTGAGTGAACTGCACAAAAAATAGAGAACCAAGTAGTTCAAAAAGCAACTCTAATCACCTAGTAAGGTCTGATTCCATGCAACATCTGTAAAATGATATATATAGCTTGCATGTATGTGTGCTTGTTTCAGTGTACCTCCACAGCACTAAACATTATGCCCATTCTGTGTTTCTAGGTTGGATGGAGACCTCGTAGATCATGACCCAGAAACAAATGGCATAATGACTGGAGTCTCCAGGCTAAAGACGTCAAGGATATTCCGCTGATCTCAGAGGTGACTGCGCTCTCTGCTTTCAAGCATTACGGTTTCTGCCATCTTGTTATATGGGCTATATTTTACGAATTCCCTGTTATGGATCAGCAGTCTCTGCATTCTTTTTCTCAGTGAATTCTATATGAAAGTGTCTGTGAGACATTTTGAGTGACATTGCTTCTGTCAAACTGCTGATTGAAGGAGACACAGAGAGAAATGCTGTGCTAATGAAATCGTCTGACCCACATCCTTTAGTGCTATCCATTTCTCCAAAGACATAGAAAGGGCATTTATACAGGTAAACCATGACTGGTCCCTGAAGTGAAAGAGGGGTTTTTCAGAAGGAAGAGGAGCATCCATTATTTACTATACTGGGGTTGCTAGACACTTAGGAGATAATGCAGTGCTTCAAGCATACAAAACATAGAGCTACCTCGGTGCTGGCGAGGCCATTGTTGTGTGTTTTGAACATGTCTGTTTCCATCCATACTGACAGATGAAAAAGAATATGTCTCCCTAAGGTTCAGAAGCACGGACAGAGATATATAAGGAGAGGGATAGAATGGGATGGTGGAGAGATGTGTTTGTGCGTGTCTCAGTCATATCTTTGTGCATGGTTGGTATTCATGTCTATGCGTTTGTGTACATGTGTGTCTATTTATTGCACCTAGTCTGTTTTTTTGGCATCTGTATGTGTCCAGACCTATCCTAGTCCTAGATTCTATAATGTAAATGAAGTTGTCATACTCATAGTGTAAGCACATGTTTGTACCTGTATGCATGATGTGTATGCATCATGTTCCTCCTACACTGTATCAGTAGTCTCTTCTAGTTCTGATAGGCTTCACTCGAGTCTTATTCTCTGCAGATCAGCAGCAGCATCAGTTGCCTCCTCATGGAGAGTGGAGGCATCTGACTGCAGTCTACTGGGAGTAGTTAGCAGAAGGAGAGCAAGGCATACAACTCATCCACCCTGTTATCAGACTTGGGGCAACACCAGGCACTACTTTCTGCTTTTGTCAATTTCCCATGGGAGACTTTGACATGGAATCCTTTTTTGTGGATGAGGAGAGACCACTCCCAAAAAATCCTGTATTTTTCCGCATAAATGCGCATTGTGATGGAGAGCATGAGACTATCCATGTTTGCCGATCTGGTCTGGGGAAATCTGGGTCTACTTGTATTGAAGAATTCCCCAAATTAGAAATATAAAAGACAAATCATTGTTTTTTCTTTTTTAAATTCACAACATGTAAGTGATTTGAGTTAAATTTTCAGTGGTGGTATTTTGGAGGAATTGCATTTTGTGGCAATTGGACTATGAGTATTTCTGCTCTGGAAATTGCTCAGATACTCCCACTTATTGACAATATACCTAGGAAAGCCATACATCCTCTGAATGCCCTCGATCACTCGTTTGTGGTTATAAGTTGCAGGACTTCAGAAATACAGCAGCATCAGGCAGCAATGCACTTGCTGTGTTTGCGGAGCACTTCTCTGCCTGTCTATGTATACGAGGAATGCAGTGAGACCCTGCAGAGCAAAGAGGGATGTCACAGAAGTAGGCGGTCCTTAATGTGGCCCAGGACGCATTTGTGTACAAACTGCTGAAAGAATGTGGTCCAATACAAACTAGACCACCTCAGAACGTGGTCTGAGCGATAAGGTCT
>CAFUXE010000877.1:398194-411170 GCA_903364295.1 Serranus cabrilla | reverse complement strand
TACTCTTGGTCAGACAATTCAATTTCAGCCAATTAACATGTCTGCATTTCTAGTTGAGGAGCTGCTAGGTGAGCAGGTTTAAGTGTAAGAAGCACGTAAAGACAAGAAGGGGTCTGCTGGCAAAAATAACGGTCCTATGCTATGATTCATTTTGTGAAAGTACCATGTAAATAATAGTGCCAATTTTTACTGTGTGCACCATTGCTGCAGCTAGTTCAGTTGAGCTTACACTCATCAAACTCGAAACCTGTTCAGCTGGTGATTGTCAGATGCTTTGTTTGATGTAACCAAAATATCAGAGATACTGAGAACCATCAGCAAAGTCCTGGAAGCATGCTCACACACACACACACACATGCACACTGCGGACATCATCTTATATATAGGCACTAAACTGCAGTGTCAGCAGAGAAGATGAGGAGGATGCAGAGAGAGGCACATGTAGCTTTGACTAAGATCAGCTGCCACAGATAGACAGGCAGGCCAGGAAGGCAGTGTGTGCCCTTGAGCTGCTGTGTGCAGGCAGGGTGGTGTGCTGGTGTTGTCTGAATCCACCTCCCTTCATCTTTTGCAGTAGGGCTGAGTTTGGCATGCGATGGCCCAGGGACCCCTGCCAATCCTCAACTGTTCTATACTGTCAGCCAAACATCAGAGAAATGTTGAAGGAGACAGCGTGGCCAAAAAATGTACTTTTGTACTTTCTGAAAAAAAAAACTGAGGGGAGATGCTGACTTTCAAGAGATTTCAAGCCTGACAACATAAATAAGCAAATAAATTCAGAGCAAACCTTTAGGAGACTCCTCTGCTGAAGTCATGGGATCCTAAAATGACGTGTTGCTCTGCCTTTGTAGTCTGATACAGATAATGACACCATGCACTGAAGATTTAACTGAGCCAGTCAGACATCCTTAATGTCTCAAATGACCTCAGCTGTTCTGTTTAGCCTATACATTCATATTGGGCCCCAGAATACCTTTCATGCTTGTCAACAAGCTCTATAGTTTCGGGGAAATGTAATACCATAATGTCTTTCTGGAGGAAGGGAGTGTCAGGTATGGCAAGAGTAATGGAGGAAGGGCTGGAGGTGCAGGTAACCCGGGTTAGGCTGGGTGTAAAGGGGATCTGATAAGGCGTTCCCCAGACCCTTCAGTCTCCCAGTCTCCTCTATGAGAGAATAATAAGCAGCTGTAACCCTGAGACACTCCCAGGCCTGTGTCCTCAGCTACAAAAACCTTCACCAGGCGTCTTATCGGGTTCTAAGGATATCACGTAAGACAATACATGTGAGAAGTGCAGTGGGAACAATGGGAGGAAAGTGCAGCGTGATATGAGGGGGACTAATGTCAGCGGCTATTGTTGAGGCCTTTGTCACCGTCAAGTACACTGGGAGCTCACAGCTCACTGAACTCCTTTCATTCATTCTTGCTTTTGGATGTGATGAAACTTTACAACAAGTGCTGTCCCTCATGCCACAGCAACGACAAACTACACACAGACGTTATGTGTTTGTTGTGGATAAACTGTAACTAACAGGAACGCCTCTGGCTTGGAATGGTGATTTAGTCTCACACCTATAGTTTCTAGGAGGATATTTGCTGTTAAAAGTGTTTTGTTACAGAGCATGTTCATGCCTTGTTGCTTGATTTTAAAATATGTAATATAAGGTAAAAGATTTCTGGAATATCTTTCATTTGTTTAATCATTTTCATTTGTCTCTTTTTTTAGGTAAATGGGTCCTCCTGATCATAGAGGAAGAAGGCATTTCATCGATATGGGAGATTCAAGATCATCTCAGCGGCTCTATGAGCTTCAATGACACGGACACCTGAACTGCACTCTTTATTTATGCATTTCTACCATCTGATTGTATAAGATTGTTGGCCAAGCTGACAAATACTGTGACCTTGCACTAATATACCTATTTATTTTGATGTATTTTTTATTTTTATATGAGAAAAAAACTTGAGGATGAAAATATTCTTCACATTGAAACTTGTATTCATTTCATGTAATTGATTGAGTCTAACAAGTATATTTTTTGACAGCTAAATAAAGGTATTTTTTTCCTTTAAGTGATGTTTTAGTGTGAGTTATTTCCTCCTTTCTGTGTAGTGCTTTGGCACTCCAGGTAAAGAACAATGTGCTTGACATAATTGGGTCCTATTTGGTTATGAAAAGAGCACGCACGCTGATAAAAGCTGGCAGGGTGATCAAAGCACCATGCGTCCCGATCAAAATCATACACCTGACACAGTTGTAGTTTATCCAGACAGACTAACGAAATGTGGGGAAACAGGCTCAGACAGTACCCAGAAGCCTCCCTGTTTAAAATCATCTCCATTTTACATTGCGTGCTGCTTTTGGTGTACTACTTTATGTCTGTCAAATCAATTGGATCTCTATGTGCAAAATATGAAACAATTAAAAAATCATTCTAGGCTTCTTTTCTACACTTACTTTTGTTGCCTTTTCCTCGCAATGCTGCATGTCAGGTTTATGTTTTTGAAAGAAAAATCTGACTTTTGCATCCCTGTCAAGGTTTCTCTAATATTCTATTCACACTGCAACAAGACGGATCAAAAGTAGGATCCATAACATCTTTGACAAATTGTTTCTTATGGGAGAGAAGCTTCATTTTTCTCCCTTTTCTATCTTTCATTACTCTCCATTCATCTTTATGTGCCTCTCCATTTTCCCTTCTCCTTCCTAATCATATTAATTCTCTCTGTCCCGCCCTACTTAACATTCATTCTCACTATTTTTCTCACGCTTACCCCATCTTCATTTCCTTTACCAGCATCACTCTTCCCTTCTTTCCTACAACCGTCTTTCAGTCCTCCCCTCACTTGTCTTCCCCCACCCCTTACCCATTCTCTTGCTACCTTTCTCTCTCTTTCGCTCTCTCTCTCTCTCTCCCCCTTGTCTTTCTCTCCCTCTCAGATGTCAGATCACAGTCTACTCTTCCGCTTGCCCTGTCATCACATTTTTCACACAACCCCATCCCTTAATTGGGCCTGTATCATCATATCATATCATGTAGAATATCTGATCACAGCAAGAGATGAAAGATGGCCTCCACCTATCCCCTCACAGACAGACAGACACACACACTCCTACTGCAGAAGCACACAAACGCATACACCAACACAAACACACACGTCAGTGGTCGTATGGGACAGGGATCCAAGCTGATGGCTGTGTCTGTGTACATTTTTTTACGCGCCATGTTTGCACCAAGTTGTCGATGTGATTGTTACAGTGTGACAGGTGAGATGGTGTGTATTCCAAGAGTGTCCACTGATGTTTGTATCAACTGCTAGTGGCTTTTGTGATGAGACAAAGGATGCCCTGGAGCCAGCAGTGTCACATCTACAGGTAACTAGCAAAATAAAGGATACATCAACAAAAAGTGTCTCAGGAGTGCTAAAATAGCTCCAACATGTCTTGGCATCAATTTGAAGGATGCAACATGAAATCTTGTGCAAGATATTCAGTCACTCCTGCTGCTGGCAGAAAATGCTTCAAAAATATACAGTGACAATTAGCCATATGATGAAATAAACTAACACATGTTTCTGGTTTATTTATACTTTGTTCATGTTCTCCAATGACCACTTTAATACAGACAGATAAAAGTGGAAATGACAAGTGTAGGCACTACTTCCTTTTATCATGACTGTCATACAGCTGCACAATCTTAAGTTAAGTCTCAAATTGGCAACGAGTTGTATTGGCATTAAATGTAGTCATGATCATGTAATTTTGGACAGCATGAAAAGTCTATGAAAGGGAAAATATTTGCACTTGAATATCATAATATGTATTACAGCACACGTAGTTCATACAGGCTACAACGGTATTTGTGGCTTGAGTAAAATTCACAGCATTTTTAGCTACAGAAAGTATTCATCATGGCATTGACAAAAGCTTGTGTGTGAGAGTTGTGAAGAGTTTAAAAGGGATTTGGCACTTTGCTTTTCAACAGCAATACTCACATGAATAACAGGGGCATGGTTTCTGTAAAGATATGTTTCTTTTGGGTTTTTTCAAATGTATATTTTGGCTCTTTGAGCACCACAAAGGATGCGGCTTTTAGTTCCATTACATTAGAGAGAAGGCAGACGTCTCTACAAATATCTCCAAAACTCAGCAATTCACACCAAAACAATCTAGACTGATAAAAATTAAAATTTGGATTTTTGATATTGGGGTGACCTGCTTCATTATATCCTATTTTGCTCATGTCATTTTGGACAGTAATAAATTGTCTATGAAAGGCAGGTTTGCACTTAATTACTGGAATAATTAGACCAAATGCAGATGTGGCCCGAGGCAATTTTTAGCTACAGAATTGCTCACTCAGCTTATCAAACATTTATGTATTGTGGTAGCGCTGTGGTTAACCAACATGTTTTATTTGACAGTGTGTATGCATGTGAATTGTGAGCAGTTTAACCGAGAGTGATTGGTGCATTTGAAGAGCTGACAGAGGTGAATCTATACACCACTTATCAATAAAGACGCAAAGATTATCGAGGAGTTAAAAAAAAGGTCATTATTTGTGTATAGAGGGTGCATTTTAAATGGCACATAGTTTATCTGATTGTTGGTGTACGCAGATTCTTGTTTTACAAGTTGTACCTGAAGTACACTCGTTTACAGAGAAACAACTGTCCATTGATTTACTAATGTGTATACACTACGCATTGTGTACAGTGTCATTATGAGGGTCTAAGGTCCTAAAAAAGGTTAAACATCAAAAGTAAATGTTGATCACACTGCGCACATCTAGTTTTATTTAGTTAGGATTACATTTTTTAAATGGAAAGCAGAATACAGTGGTGTGTGTTATTTCTAGATATGATCTACAGTTTGCCATAAAGAGCTGCATGGAGCCGTGCTCTGCAAAACCTTTTTTTCCCTCAAAATGCTTAAATGCTTCTTTTACTGAATAGTGGACTAAAATATTTCCACGTGAATCAGGAAACAATATAGGTCACAGGCCTTTTTTTTAAATTATTTTTGTCAGTTTAAACAAATATCCACATACTGCCAGCCGTTATTTTTTAACATCATGATTACTTAATTTAATTACTGTAATTAAACAAATTTTGTTTTCTAAGCAGCTAGAAATTGTTAAGATCATGCTTTGTTTAATTTTTAAGAGCCCAAAATACATTGCTGGCCTGATTCTGTTTTCTCCTGACATGACAAGAATACTAATATGTTTTAATGAGCGTGGGCTCCAGCATGGGAATACATTTCTCATTTAGGTCTCGGACTGCAAAACATGCAAATCCATTCATAGGGTGTTACATACACTGTACATATACCAGAAACATGATTTTGTATCCTCCTGAATATTTCATCAATAACCTGGCTTTATCCATAAAAAGTGCTCACCACAGATTGTATTGTATCACACTGGCTGGTGGATGAATGTGTAGTGAAAACCAATGGAGACAGATTCAAACATGTGAAGACATGGATCCTAGTTTAAACAGGTCTTCCTGGAATCGTAATGCAGCCGTCTACATCTTTCAGCACAATTGAATTGAGCCGAGAGCATTTGGGAACCACAAAGATCTCAGATGGCACTTACTTAGGATTGATCTCCTGAAGGCAGTAAAAAATAAATGCATGATTTCAACTATTGATGCTGAGCTTTGAAAAAAAATATCTCTTTTTTTCATTACGGTGTTTTTTGGCCCGGGAACATGACCTTGGAAGCTGCTGCTGGCGAGGAAAAGTAAAGAATAAAACTTCTAAACTCCATTATGTGATAGAACTTTTTTGCTCCTTCTTTGTCTCCCTACTCTTTTTTTCCACTAGACGGCACAGTATTTCACTTTTATCTACAGATAGCAGGACTTTGTGTTATCTTATTTTGTTTGGGAGAAGATTCACAAGTACTATCCGCCCCATGATCCCAACAGACGACAAGATACAGAACTCCAAGTCTGGAAACTTCACAGTGAGAAAAATGAGGTCTTACTGAAACTACCTTTGGTGTGTGTTTAACTCTCTGGTTATTCCCTAAGAAGATCTGGCTGCCGGCTGCATAGTGTTACAGCACTATAAAATGCAATACAAGGATGTGGTTAGATTTTTAAAAAGCAGCTTGTTTGAGATCACAACTGAAATCTGGGTTTGATTTGATTATTCAAGGTTGTTAGGGGTTAACGGAACTTTACAGAAAGAGCCACTTTCAAAATGAAAATCTAGCCACAAAGTAAGTGTGATCAACTTTTCAGACCTTTTCAGATACATCGACCTAAATAACTTATTTCATAGATCAGCGGCTCCCCACCTTTATTCATCTGATGCACCTCTACAGCCCTGTCAGAGGAACTCGAGCACCACTTCATCGACGCCATCCGCCATGTTCCAGGAGTGGTAATTAAATTGATTACCAGCCACCGCAGCTTGTGGCTAATATTCTTTTTACCTCGTCTGTCTCTGCGTGTGTTTGTGATCGTGACAAAATGTGGTCCTGGCAACCCCTACTATAGTGGGAACCACGGAAGCAGTTTTTGCCTTTGCCAGGTGCCTTTATGTCCGTCTGTCTGATGAGACAAAATGACGGTTGAGTTGGAAGATGGGTGTGGTCAGAGCAAGGGCATCAGAGGAATGACATATTTTTGAAGGCCAACCCAGAAGTATTGCTCAGATTTCCTCAACAAAAAGCCAATGTGATTGTTCCATTTGTTTTTTAATTATAGCGGAAAATAAGCTCTGTGGCTTTTCTTACACAACAACAATGACATCACTACTAAGCTGACGAGGATGTTTATTGTCTGTCACAACCTCCAACCTTTTGGAGACATGTAAAAGCTTAAAAATGTGTGGGCTATTGACTTGTTTTATGTCGTAGAACAAACCATAAAAATCTCTTACGGTTGTGTTCACACAGACCTTATTTCATGCATCTAATTGAAGAAAAATTCATCGACTATTAGACAAAAGACCCTGAAGTGCAAGATGCTAACTAATTTCCGGGTTTTAGGATTCATTCCTGCAAGACTATTGGTGTGACCCATCACAAGATGGTCTCTAACACTTTTAGCTATGAAAGGGGATAATATGTTCGACAATTGGACTGTCATGACTGGGTCAGTTTGGTCAAATTTGCATTCATAATACTACCACTTTTTATTAGTTATCCATTACTTTTTTATCAGACACTATTTATTTGAACTGTGATCAATCATTGTTCGTTGTCCATCACTCCAAGAAATCTGTTTTAACCATTTATCCATTACTTTATCTAAAATGTTGATTTAGTTTTTTATTGTTATCCTCCCTCTTTTTTTATTAGATAAGCTACTATGCAATCTTTCCATGCACCCATCAGCAACTGCAGAAAAGCCCCCGGGCCACACGTAACCCTGGTTTAGAACCACGTAGATGATCATGTAACAGGTCATACAGCCCTGACTCAGTTTTTGGAAAAAGTTGGTGATCTGACGTCCCCTCCTCTAACTGTAACACTCTGCCGTGCCACGCCGAGGCTGAAGCCGGACAAGGACAGAAGACATTGCCTCTACATGAATGTACATGTTTGTTTGCGTGTGTGCACATGCGTCTGAATGTGTGTGTCTTTCTCTTTGTGCTCAGCCGAGAGTGATTGATTTTGAAGTGCAGAATCTTGACAGAGTGTTCGGCTATCCCAGGAGGCACGAGACCACAGGGCCGAAACAGACGAGCAGCCATCACTTTCTTCTTCTCTCTCTCTATCCCTCCGTGTCCCCGTTCTCCTCTGCCCTCTCTCATTCCCCACATCCATCCATCCCCCTTTCAATCTAACCCCTTTTCCTCCCTGCTATTTCTCCCCACCTCTCTGATGGGTTTATTGATATGCTGGCTAAAATGAGCCGCCCGTCTTGCAGGTGGTGGGTGGGGATTCCTGATGTGGGTCAATAAGAGACAGACATGCCTGGTGATTTGCTTTGAGGGAATTCACAGCTGCTGTAGCTTATACTGCTGAGATATAGCCCGTGTCAAACTCTCATCCATAGGAAGAAAAAAACAACAGAGATGTGAAATGGAAAGGTCTCAGGGAACATTGCAGATTTTCAATATTGTTTAAATAGAATAGCTTATTCGCGCTCTCTACAATCTGTTCACTCACCTATCACTTACTGTCCACGGCTATGTGTATTTACAGTATATAGGTGCTGTACATAGAAGGGAGTGAGGAAATAAAGAGGTTCTGCTTTATGTGCAGTAGCAAATGAATCCATGAGTGCTCCTTCTGCCCTTATATTATATTTGTGGCAGCCTGAAAACTATATCAAAGCTAGAAAATATGGAATTCAATTTACACCAACACTTATGAAGCCATCATGGCTACAAAATACAAAATAATTTCTTTAAATTACACTGATGATTGACAATATATTTCCACAACTAAAAAGGAAAAATAACTCTGACACCAGCACCCAGGAGAGCTCCATTAGATCCCGGTAAACCAACTCAATATAGCTGTGCAAACTTCAGATTTGAATCGGTGAATTGTACTGTGTAGTGTCTTCAACCTGCTGGTTGTCACAAGGACTAAGGGTAACAAAACAGAGGCAGTGTTCCTCTCTGCTCCGCCATTAGTGATGTCGTGTCACCCACTCCTGGGGCTCTGGCTTTGTTTTCCCATCATGCCCTCGCTGCCTGCTGGTTGGTTTAAACAAGCAGTATTCTTCTTCAGCCTTTCAATTATACCATGCCCCGCAGCAGCACCCTGCACCCTCCACAGACACGGAGATGGGAGCTAAGAGAGAAGGAGGGATTGATTTGGATTTTGCGTTTAATGGGTGTATTGGTGTTTCTGCAGATTGGAATTGTCATTGGTTGATTTTAACTCCTTATGACTAGATATTTTCTGTATTATCTTGTTTGGAGTGACACGCCCAATGAAGAGGGACTGGGAATATTAAAGTTAAGTCTTGAAGGAACACCTGAAGTCAGCCACTTCCATTTTGTGGTGAACCCCAGGCTGTGAAACAATTGAGAGTTCAAAAGTCAAAATGTATTTTTAAAAAAAAATAGTTTTATCGACCTAAAATATTTCAAACATCAGTCTCTCCACTACTTAATTGCCAAACACTTCTTTGACTCCCGTGCCACTGCAGTATCAGTGCATCTCTTCCTCACTGAGTCCCACGGCAGCTAGACACGGGTCAAGTTCTCCTATTCAAAGGGTGAGATACAGGCTGAAACCCTGCAACCACAAAAGCAGGCCGTCTAGACAAGGCCCCACAGTCCTGACCCCAGTTAGACCCTGTCCCCCCAGGGGCCTATAATACCTTTGTTTCTATGTTGATAAATTCTATTTCCTGTCGTCCTAGCTGCACAACAAACACTGTGACATCCAAACTTGGAAACTTAGACTACAGGCATGCACGTAGCAGTACGTGACTTAGTGACTTTCAGAGCAGAGAGAAACGGAGGCTATGAAATGGCCACGTAAAGAAATGGAGGACAGATACGATGCCAAGGGGTAGATTGAGAATATTGTTATTGATTAAAACAAAATAATTAACTAAGTAAATAATTTTGTAAAAGCTGCTTATTTAGTGTACAAACAATTTGGAGAAAATTGCGGCAGTAAGTGAAGATAGGAAAGAATAAGCAATATTTAGTAAAAGTAATAGTTCAGATTGTTTAACTTTGGTTAAGTGACCCGTCTGGTGTGGGTGACGTGAATATGTCTGGTGTTATGTTGACTTAGGGTCCTTGGTTCCCATAGACGCATGTCTGGATTGTGGGGTTTTGAGGGGGTGTAGTCTGGTGATTTAGGCATGAATTATCATCTGGTTAAATTAACATACAGCCTTAGACTGAGTACACAAGAGCAGGCCACTTCTATTCAATGGCCCACAAGGGAGCACGGTCTGCTGGCCTGAGACTCCTCTTAGTGTCTGTTTTAGCACACGGTCGGCTCATGGCGAGGTGTTATGCTAATTAGCTAGTGTTTGCACATACATGTGTGCACTCTGCCACAAATACGTGGTTATATTGTCGACATGCCAACAGGGATTAAATGACCAGGAAGAGAGTTGTAAAGACAAGTGAAGAACGTAAAAGTAGTAGCAGAAAAGGTGAGAAATTTGGAGAAAAAAAGGGGAATATTTTGGATAACATTGTGAATAAATAAATCATCATTCATCATTCTTGTTATATCATCTGCAGTTAGCACCACCCATGTGGGCTGCTTGAGCATAATCAAAAATATATTATAATATAGTCGTTTATAACCACAAAGCTGCAATAAATGGGAAAAACTGGCTTCATATGCAACATTCTTAGAGGGTGTTTTTCTTCACAACATATTTAAGTCATATATCTGTGTGGGTGATGCTTCATTCTTAATCAATAAGTACCACAAAGACGTCATCCGGTATTTCAAGACCGTGCGTGGGAAACCCTACTTCCTGTTCTTTGTCCTCCATTTTCTGCCACCATGTCAGCACGGAGCTTGAGGCTCCAATATACGCAGAGATAAAAGCAACACAGGGTCTACCATTGTTCCTACAGACTGCTTGTCCTCCCCACTCCATCTTCTGCCTCCCCACAGAGAGCCATGAAGTGTCTGAGTCATTCTCGATTACAGTATGTATTTATAGACAGTAGAGTCAGGACCCAGGCCCCGAGTGTGTGCATGTGTGAGAGTGTACGTGTGTATGTGGGTGGATGGGTGTTTCTAACTCACACTGCCTAAAAACTAGGGCCCGAAGTCCGATGACTCACCTCAGCTACTGGACGCTTCCACCAGGAGAGCTGACGTCACCTGTCCTGAGAGCGAGAGTTACTGCTCGCACTGACCTCACGCTGATCCAGGTTAGAGAGGAAAAGTGCCACAGATTGTCCGTCATGTCGGGGCTTAAAGACACTGCCTCATTTCATCATTTTCTGAGCACAGGTCAAAGCAAATATGTGGCACTGCACTTTGTGAAAGCGAAGGACATGAGGCCGTATAAGCCAGGAACAGTAGAGTAAAACTGCGCATTAGCGTTGTTAACGCTCTCTGCCCACACTGTCATTCACTAACTCTGTGTATTTTTGTATGTGTGTGGCCAGATTTACGCATGCATGAACAGTCTTTCATGCTCAAGTTTGGAAAAACCAGACCAGTGCACACACGCATACAAACACATATGCACACACACGCACAAACACAGGGCTGAGGCCTTCGTGTTGTTGATGTTTGAACATTTCAATTGAGAAGTCTATAAGACCTGCAGCTGCCCGTCTCGCCTCACTGAATAGGGGGGCCTTTTTTTGGGCGGGAAGGCGAGAAGGCGGTGAATGCTTTCCCGATGAGAGATGAGGCATATTGAAAACTATATTAAATTACCCTGATTAACAATTTAGCCACGATCAGGCTAGCCATGGGGGTGCTCTATGGGGAGGCCCAGAGACTATTCATCCCCACAGCGCCAGGGTCGAAAGGTGCCCCAAGTTCACAGGCTCAGGCCCTTTGTTATGCTAACGCCCTATCCCAAATCAGCTGCCTGCTCCATGGCCAGACACAAGCACTTCCCTGAGAACTTTCAGGGAGTCGTCATTCCACTTCATCTTAACCCCCCAGACTCCCATCACACACGTAGACAATCCCTACTGCCAAATTCCAAGCACAATTCAACATTTTTTTGCAAGTGGAAAATGGATGGGAGATGTGGGTGTTTGGTCTGTGACCTCAAGACGGTGGACACTAAAGATGTCGTTATATCTGGAATATTTTGTAATTTCATGCTAAAATACTGCAGGGACATATTTTGCATTGTTTATTTTGCTGCAATAAGGACTTAAAATTATAAGGTAATAAGGGGAAAAATCTTATTTCAGTGTCATTGCATGTGCGTGGTTAAACTGAGAAAAAAACAATAACTAGGTACTACCATTTTACAAAAAAAGGACTTGAAATAATATGTTTCAGTCTTGCTGTCTCATGGGAGGGATGATCAATACACATTAACAGCCCAGTTGATAAGACATGTAGTAGAGGTCAAGAGTCAAATGCGGGTCACACACCCTTGACCTAAGGTCAAAGTCTTTAGCGTGAACATGCCGTTGGTGCACAATAACATATGTGTCAAATCTTGACTCAATAATGACAACAGTGCATTTATTTGGATTTAAGAGTTTTCACAAACTGATGTACAGACTGAGACTTTTATTGTAGTAGTTTTTTTTACATATATTATCATGTGAAAAATCAATGATATCACATTATTTTTACATTATTTCTTAACCCACAAACACTAATATCCCATTCATTCAGAATTATTTTATTCTAATTTATAATTAAAATGTATTCCAGTTTTGAGGATAAAGCATAATGCACTAACACACACACACACCCTCTCTCACACACACTGTGGGATGTCACTGACATTAACAATATAAACAGCAACAGAAATGCAAATATTAGACCACATGAAATGGAAGAAAATGTCTCAAAAAACATGCAATATAATTATATACCACTGTTTGGAAGGCTGATTGTGTACAGCCACGGTCCTGAGTTGTAGGCGTGTATAACTGCCCTCGTCTCTCACTCACTACCGCTGAGCCAAAACCTCAACCAGGAGAGAAAGAAAAAAAAATCCTCATCAATGCAAATTAGAGCCCAGAACCTGGGGAGCCTTGCTTGAGTCACCGGTTTTCCAAAACGCCAAAATCACAGGCTTTCACCTCCAAATCTTGTTGTCATACACGACTACAGATGCTCCATATTAGCACAGGATAGTCAGTCATATCCATGGATTAGTCTGCAGTCACTTAAAAAAGCGTCTCCACACTCAGGCTGCCACAAGAGAAAATAAGGACGCTTCTAATTCTGCCAGCATAATTGCCTGATTATAATGAGCTTCTCTCTCTCTCTCTCTCTCCCTCTAGCTCTGCCTTTATTTCTCAGTGTGTCTGTTGCTGTATGCACACACACACACACACACACACTCACACACACTGTAGCCTAATT
>CAFUXE010000877.1:339098-398156 GCA_903364295.1 Serranus cabrilla | reverse complement strand
GGTCAGCATTAATATTTTCTGGTGCTGCAATGGTGCTCTGCAGTGTGATTGCAACAGACAATAGAGTTTGAGAGCAGGAAATGAAATATACAGTAAAACAACAAAATACAGTCAAAACAGATGATTAATTGATTTTGTAAATGTCAGACAGGTGGTAACTCTGCCAGTAACGCTAAGCTAATGCAATGCCAGGCATATGCCACTGTGCCTTTAGCTGCATTTTTAGTTTCATGACTTTCTATGTGTGAGACACAGAAGAAGAAAAAGGCGGTGTATATGATTCATCTGGACTAAAGGACAACCACAGAATGCAGTTCAATTAAAAAAAGTGCCAGTTGCAAATTTTGGTCCATTATTAAATCATAAACTCTGTCGATGTAGACTTAGGTTCTTAAATAAAGAGCATCAGTGTTTCAATGTCACACTTGGCAAAAGTGAATTCCTATATTCTTGTATTATTATATCTTAACAAGGCCTTGTAACTGAGAATACTTTCAGTATGAAATATCAAAATCCTGGATCAATTCATGAGAGGCCCAAAAAGAAATATAATTCTTTCATGCAAATCTGAAAAAAATTCATCTCATGGTTTAACCCCAGAACATAATTATGATTTAATATTGAGATTTTATTACCGAGTCAGCATCACCTAGCATCAAATTAATTACGTTTCCGTGAACATTTTATATTCAAATGAGAATGGAACGGCGTCGTGGTGTAAAATTGAACAGTAGCATTATTTTTTTGTCTGTTTTTTAAAAAGATTTTATGTTATTTACAAAAAGCACTATTATTATTATCATTATTATTATGACCTCATACACAGTAGCTGCTGCACCTGTCAAACTACCATGCATCAAAATGTACATTTTTAGTCCCCAGTAATTACAATAATATCAGCTTTTAGGTATGAAAGATTCCACAGTATCACCTCTATTGTGTTTATACACGAGCAAACAAATATGAAAAGAATTCAGAAAATGTGTATATATTTTTTTTAAATTCTAAAAATTTTTAGCCCCATGTAAGTACAGTATAATGTATCTGCAGCGTAACGCAGGTCAAGAACAGAACAGATATTAATTCCCAATAATAAAATACTCATATTGTCTGTTACAGAATGTTACAAAAAGAAGCATGCATACAAAGTTTTGGAGTAGTTGTTATTCTGTCTGCAATGTTTTCACTTTAGCTATAGCATACATTGCCTTGTTCCACCAGGATTTGTTCTTTCATCCCTCTAAAGCTGTCTAAGCCCAGACACAGGCTAAATGAGCATGCCCACTCATGAATGCTGTTGCTTAATTACAATCCCTGATGGAAAAACCGCCGAGGGAGAAGGCTGAACGCAGCCACACGATAGGAAAGAAACAGAAGCGTTTTTTTCTGGAAAAAAGATAAAACGTATGTGTTCAAGGATATATGAACGTCATTAATTGTAATAGGTGATTTTTCCCCCTCAGCCTCCACGCAAAATACAAAGGCATTCTGCATGTGCATCAGTTTAATTTACAGAAATGAGATTGATGTTTTGAATGGAGACCTTGAAAGGCCCTGTTATTGTGTTGGATGCAAAGGTACTGTGGTATCTGAAAATGGGATCTAATGTCAACAGTGGTTTGGATCAACATTTACATACAGTATGTTGGAGGTATTTAACTATCAGCTGCCGTGAGAAATGGATTACATGAAAAATAATTAAAATACTATTGGCTATAACCTACAGTAAGTTCTAGTAAAATTAAGTTTGCTATTGCCGTCATCAGGCCAGAATGGGCCAAATTACACATCCACACCAAAGAGGAATTGAGCACATGAAGTCAAATGTATTGTCTAGAAATGCCTGTTTTTGAATGTGTACTGCATTTGAGATCATATTATTAAACAATAGAGATTGTGCATCCTAGATATTAATTCCTGATACCCTTTAAATCCTTTACTAAATACATTTTACACAGTGAATTTCTCTGGTATATTTCTGCGGTTAACCAAATGTGTGCTCCGAATGCCACATTACTCTATTTAAGCAAAAAGCTCCCGGTTTCTGTAAAGGAACTCTATGCTACACATAAATTATTCAGTAGTATTTGCATTTGCATTGTAATTTGCATTCTTGTAGATTACAGAGAATGGAGAAGGAGGCGCTGCACCAAAGAGAATTACATTCTGAACCATTTTCAGTCTTACTGGTGACGAGTTGACATGGATTTTTGTTCCACTTTCCTCCTCTGCTTCGAGGTATACTGCTGAGATCAGTGACACACATTTCAAACTGTTGTTTGATTAATAAAAGAAGGAAACGATGTATAATGCTCACCAGCACTCACACACAAAAAGCGCTGCCATTAAAAATGAATCGTGACATTGAACAATGAGTCTATTTGATTGACTAGGCTGAGATTTTCACTGTAATATTCTCATCATCTTTATTTATATTGTAAGGCTTGTGAGTTGAAACTCAAAGGAACCAGTAGGCACGGAGGAGATGTCATATGGATTAAACACTAGGAAGGGGTGTGAAACTCTCACAGTACACTGAAGATCCTGGCTATTATGTTTCATCTAAAAATAACAAGCCTGACTAAAAAGAACAGACAACACTGAATAAGAAAAGAAGAAAAAAAACACAAGCTCCAGAGAGAATAGAGTTCAAACAGCAGCAGTAATAGTGCTGAGTGTGATATGGAATACAACGAGGAGAATGTACAGTATGAGACTCCCTTCAATTATAAATGAAAAGGAAATCAGTGTGAAATGTATGGAATAACCCAGATACTGAAATAAAACATTGTCAGTGTCTCTCTAGAGTCACTTTTGTGAAACGACAACCTGATTTCAAAATCGCAAGGATTTCGTGTCTCGATGTAAAAAAAAAAAAAAGAATCATGTTTACTGCATTGCTTTCACTTAATTGCATTCATTGCTGACATCATTATTAGTAAACAGCAATCTTTAGACGGATATCTCCGAGGCCTCAGGGCTGAATTCTAATTTTTTTTCTTATTAAGGGAAATGTGCAAGAGAGTACATTGATACAGTGTGGAGGCACACTCCTGCAGTGTGTGTGTGTGTGTCTACATACCACGAGAGGCTGGTACGATGCATCAAGGGGGTGGGGTAGGTATCCCTGCAATAAGAGAGGAGGGCTTAGCCAACGTATGCGCATGTGCAAATACAGCCCCAGCCCTTTTATACCCACATGTTGATGTACATGCCACTCGGTCTACCGTTGCAAATAAAAATGCACAAACATGTGTACTCTGTGTTTGACTGTTGATTTTGTCTGAATCATGCAGTTATCTGAATATACGCTGTTATTCTTACTTTTTTTTTTATATTAATGTGATACATTTATGACACCTAATGTGCCTCATTTTGTTTGGAATATAAAGAACTCACATCCAATGCTGAAATCAATCAAGAGTCTTTTTACTGAATTATTTAGGTGAGCTCTAACAAATGCTACTGATAGTTAATTGTTGCTGAGCTTTACAGATAATTCCTCACTCAGAGATAGTATTATGATCTCCACTCATGTGCCACCTCAGTGTATTATGAGACAGAAAAAAAACTGTAATTTTAAGTACACAATGTGAAGTGTAAGTCCTGCATTAAAAAAGTTTAAGTTGATGTATGGAAGCATGAGCAATAGCCTACAATGCAATTAGGCATCAAAACTACTATTCTGAGTAAGTGTTCCCTTTTGGGCATTTTACTGTTTTATTATAAAAGTTAACTGATTATTTAATAGATGATTGTACTTTAAACTCCAGCAAAGCCTCACACCTTATCATTTTGTATATGCAAATGCCATAGACTGTGTTCTCCAAAACAAACCTAGTAGCTCTAACTTCCAGATACAAATATATGTTTCAAAATGAAACAGAAATTCCAAATATAATGGTGGAAAACTCTACAGTATAACAAAATGCTAACAAGAAAGCTACCATGACCTCAAAATCCTACTAGATAGGATACATAGGGAGAGCTGCTTATTCTGTTGTATTCTGAGTTTTGTACTCCCACTCACTGAGGAAAGGCAGCACTGTTTGCTCTTTATCACATGAAGTGTAACCTATGTGCTGTATGAATATGATGTTAAATGCCAATACAATAATAATAATTTTTAAAAACTATGTAATTGAAAGCTTGCAACATAACTTCATTATGATCATGAATGTTAAAATATCACTAAATGGCAATTAGTTATGCTTCTGTTGGTTTTTTGACTGCTGGATTTAAGATGGGATGCATAGGAGTCTTCTGGAATGTTTCAGTTAGTTAGTTAAGCCAACATCCTTAGTTCTTGTTGCATTTTTATTATCTGTATATTTGCCTTACTGTTGACTTTATAATGTCACTGTAGCAAAGACTCTGAAGGTCGAGCCTCCCTTAACAGTCACCTTGATTAAGGGTAGAGGCAGCCTCCAGTGCTTGATCATTTACAAAATTAATTCAGCCATAAAGTTGGCAGCAATATATGCTCCCAGTGATTAACATACGAGAGTCAGATCAACACAAGCATAATCTGTAAGACGTTATTATCTGCCGACTCGTCGAAGTGCCTACTGTCTACCGCCAGACGTTTGATGCAGGTACTGATCTGTCATGTGTGCTAGTGACTCTTTGCTCTTTTCCGGTTGCAGCGGTCCTAATGCACACTCATAGTAGTCTCTTTAAAATCCTTTACAAAATTTCAACGTAATTGTACGTTTTAATTCAAATGTTGAATCATAGTGCATATATATATGCCAAATATATCTGATAGTCGTAGTTTTATTTTAATTTGTGAGACATCAAATATTTAAAGCCTCACATTTTACACTTTGTGTTCAGGCATATTTGAAGACTCCTTCTTACCCAGAGTTTTAGCGTGACCTCTACTGCAGTTGAAAATACTTGGGACCGGAGGTTGAATCCATTGATTTTTGACGATGTAACCCCATCTCTGCAAGGATACGGTGGCAATTTGAATGAGTAACCCCTTCATTTTGTGCATAACCATCGCAAAAAGGGCTTATGTGCTCCTCGCCGCTTGATTTCCGACTCGGGGTGCTCAGTGTTGCCGGGGTAGAGTCTGTTTCAGCTGCACTGCATCAACATGGTGAGTGTGACAGCGAGCACCTGAACGCAGTGGTTTCTCTCATTTGTTGCTTTTCATTGATGGAGGATTAGTTTATAACATCAGTTTTCATGAGGACATCTACTGCCACGCTGTTGGTCAATTTATGCTTTCAGTCAAGTGGGATTGCAGTGTGACGTTAGCTTAGCCTGCTAGCCAGAGCCGGCTAGCAAGTGTAGCTCTTTAGCTAGCGTTAGCTAAAAGTGGCTGTTGATGGCAGCGTAGCGATGTTAATAGTACCTAATGGATGCTGTTAACGTGGTATTTACTCACATACAGTATTTCATTGTACTGATATTTGTAAGTGTTTCAAGCTAGAGGGTAGAGATGAGTTTCATGTACCGGTATGAGCAGTTAGCATGTCATTCAGCTGGCAGCATGATACCACTGGGAGACGTCAAGGTGTGCTCACCTACCTGACCTGCGCAGTCGGACCTCGGGATGCCATCGGAGAAACTGGGACACTTGTTTGGTGTGATCTATATGTACTCTCGAGAATTAATTGAGCGATCTGATGGTTAAAGAGTAAAAAAATATGTTCGGAAAACATTTGCATTGTGAACTGAGGGAGGGAACTTAATAAATGCTAACTCTAATACTGTATGCAGGTTTGTCAAATAATGGCCAAATTTCCCTCCAAATATAGTCTCAACGAAACTGGCAATTGATTAAGCGAGAAATGTTGACAATATCAACAATGAGATGGTGCAATTTATGAATCTGGAGGAATTCCAGCACAATCAAGGAGTTTCTTTTGTATGTGTTTTTGTTTTGATTCCGGTGAGTTGATTTGTCATATTCTTAATATAATACAATCCGAAGGTCCACAATCTGATGATCTGTTATTATAGTTGCCTTGCAAGGAAAGTCATTAATTCTTCAAACCAAGCAGGTAGATCGATCAGCAGGGCATACCATAAAACTAGGGGAGAGGACACCCAAGCTACACTAAATCACATGAATGACAAATATCCAGAATGTCATCTACTGCCTTACTAGTATATTAATATATCATCCATTTTGATATACAGTAATGTTTAATCTCTAACCACACCTGCAATATTTCTATTAGAAAGTGTATTTCTAAATTTACAACACTCAGTAGTTGAAAAGTTCACAGAGAATGATAAAATACACCTAAGAGTAGTTGAGATGAATGAAACTGGGGAAGCATTGGTCAATAAGGGGTTTCGCTGCTTCAAAGTTAGTTTCATGGGCAAAATAGTAGTTAGGTGTATGAGCTCTCATGGATGGTGGTTATCACTGCAGCTCCCACTCCCTACCCCCTACAGATTTCATTTGGTTGTTGTGTGGAGGGGGTCAAGCGGACTGGGAAAGATAAGAGAGTACATGCTGGCTCAATTTCCCCAAGGTCTGAGATCCTTACAGTGCCCCCACGGAGAATGGTCAGCATCCACCAAACTAAGGCTGTGTGCTTTTGACCTATATAGCCTGACCATTACTCACATGGAGAATGTCTTGAGTCAGAGTGGCTGTGTCTGGTCACGCATCACATCTTAGCGAGTATAATTGCCAAATTATTGGCACCCACTCTCCCTTCTGTGACCCCAGAAGAGGTATTGACTTTAGCTTTTGGAGCTTACCCCATGCTGGGTGACACTGGGGATCCCCATGACCAATCAAAAATCTAGGTCTAATGTGAAGGTCCAGCCTCATCACCTGTCCTGTCTAGGTGTCATTCAGTTCCTTCTCCTACACCTGCAGCACTCTAACATAGGTTTAACCAGCACACATAAATACAATTACTATAGGTGCAGGATTGTTCAATTTGATGAATCTTGTCCAGCCTTATGCTGAAAACAGTGTATGAGCGCAGATAGGTTAGCGTGTTTAGCTAGACGAAGTGCAGCTCAAGACTCAGCATCTTGTAAAATACTCAAAATAAATTGTCATTGTGGCAATTCAGAGTACATGTTTTGGCCATTTTCGGATTAGGCTTTTATAGGAATGAGCTTAAGTAAAGATGCTGAAGGCTCTTCTAACAAAAACAGGATTCGCTGCAAAAATCAATTAAAGTAGAAGACTCACCCAAACCAGAGAATGGTGATCTAGGGCATCGTTTTAATCAGTGTTTGTTGCTGGAAGTAGAGGATATTGTGTCGCTCATTAAGAAAATAAGAAACCATAAACATTACCCATAAGGCACAGGGTATGTTTCATGCTGCCCAGGATAAACCAAGCACCTGCTGGATGATGAACTGACCCACAGGACACACTTTCAGAATCGGCATGTCAGCAGAGTCTGTATTTTACTTCTTTAAGAGATCGAGTCCTGAATTAGTTTTCCATTCTGTGAAAAACGTCTAACTTAATGGCCCAACTATTCTCATATTGCCACCAAAGCACACATTAGGAAAAGTGAAATCAGCATTTTGGATGGCCCTTTTAGGGGGGATGTAGGCTTAATTGAGTAAAGGTAAGTTAGGGCAGGGAGTTTTGTTGAGCCTAATATTATTGATATGTAAACATCATGTTGAGAAAACAAATAAGGCTACAGGAGGTATTGCTTTGTGATCAGGTGATGAGTCTGCAGGTGTAGATTCCCTGATACAGGCCCAGGTGAAAGCACACACTGACATTGGAAAAGAGAAAAAAAAACATTTGTTGCGGATTAGTTTGCTAATTGGTTCTCTTTGCTCAAGTGTGTGTAGGCACAGATATCAATGATTCCTACTGATTGCTGAAAAGATAGGCCGACCCGCAGACTTTACCTACCGTGAAAGGATAAAAGCGCAGCATGATGGGAATGATTCTGGCCTCTTAAGCCTAAGTGAATATTGATCTAAGTGTGCTGGGTTGATATTGAGCTCCTTATGTTGCTAAATCTTTGGGTACCTACCACAGGAGTGCTGGCTGTTCATTCTCCTGGGAGGCTGATATTGTGACAGTTTGAGACAGACTGTTATGTAGTGAATTTACACCATTACATTTACCCAAATAACAGTAGTTGGTTAGTTGATGATTTAATGCATTATAATTAAAATGAGAAAAGCTGATGTGTTTAAAATAGTTCAGTTTTTTTATTAAGGTAAATATGACAATATACCAGAGATATAAAAACTACTTTGGTCGAAGCAGTAGAGTTAGAAAAAAATCTCTGGTTACCAAATCTTCATGTCAATAGGTAAAGTGTTGACCATTGTCAACCAAATTGACACAACACGTTGTCCACAGTGAAGCATTGTGATGGATAATAATAATTTTGTTGTTTAGTGTCTCCTTTTAGTTCTGTAACTCTGACGGCCTTTAATTTGGACATTCATGATTTTGGTTTGACTGGAAAACAATGAAGCATTTAACCCTGTGTCCTACAGTTTTCACTCTCCGACTGTGTTTATAGTGACATGAAGGTCATTCTGTGTTTGAGCTCTGGATCTTTATCAAGATTGTGGAGCCTAATCTCTCAATGACTTTCCTTTCTGTGGTATTAACAAAGAAAACATGCTGTGGGGTTTGAGGGCTTTATTTTCCATATTTCATGGTCATGATACCACACCTTATTCAATTAAAACCAACAAAATAACTAACTGTCCTCAGAAACACTAACAGCAGTGATGAAGTTTGTTTTTCAAATATTTCATACATATTTACAGTGTTATGTTTTTAGATGGTTTATCAGGGCTGCAAGACTTTTGATCTGAGATTGTAAATAGATTTTCTGATGAGAAATTGCATTTGAAACACTTTCTAATGTACAGCTGGAAGATCTGCTTCAGCCTTTACGTCTCTATAATCTTTGCACTTCATATGTGTAACTGCTTTATGGCATGTATAATTACAATTTAAATGTGATTTAAACCCCCATCCTATTTTCACAGGGTGTGATCGGCGTGCAGCTGGTGGTTACCATGGTAATGGCCAGTGTAATTCAGAAAATCATACCTCATTATTCCTTCGCAAGATGGCTACTCTGCAGTGGCAGGTAATGCAGAATACTGCGCATGCTTTTTCAGATACTTCCTCTGAATGCTACGGTTCCATTTGCTTCAGTTCAACTGCCTTCTGAGAAGTGCGTTTCAAAAAGAGTCCAGAACAATGGGGAACGAAATGTTTACTCAGGCGGCAGAGTGTTCACAAGGCTCTGGATAGAAGAAGAAAAAGAATCATTAAATCATACTGTAAAGACCAAAGGGCATCAAAATATTGGGATGACCCGGGAGGACGCTGTATAAAAATAAAAGTGCCCGCCTCGTTTCCTCTAATTAGTGCCACATATAGTTTTCAGTAAACAACTTCTTGGAGCATATTTAATAATTAATTAATTCCACTTTTCAGGGCACTGTTGAAACATTTTTCCAAAAACTTCTGCCCGAAGCAGAAGGCCTAGGGTGTCCCTCCAGAATATTTTGTAATTAATTTTCCATAATAAATACATGTACAAGGGGAAAAACAAGCTGTGCTCCTTCTCTGCTCCTCTACCACACTGAGTGCTCCTTAAGATGCTCTGACAAGACGGTTTCTAAACAAAGTTAAGGAGGGTGCCTGAAATGTTCGTCTTCAAATGGAGGCTCTTAAATTAGCTTCTATTTCAAGCTCGGTCCTTAAGGACAGATAACCTTGCTGTTGTAAAGCCTCTCACAAGTGCTTTTTAGATGTGTATCCGAGTCGCTGATGTAAAGTAAAGCTCTGAGAAATGTCTGTTTTGTGTATGTGTGTGTGCGTTGCTTGGGAGTTTGTGATAAAGCTCAGAGCGGTTAGAAATTTAAGCTTTTAGTCATGTTCATAGAATCAAGACTTAATGTCACAGCTTTCAAGCCTTTTATTATCAATGAGATTTTTTAGATTATAGCTTTAAGGTGTGATGTAAAGGCAATTTAAGTAATTTAATTCCCTAAGTGAGCAGGCAGGTAATTATACAACATGTCTCCTGTTCAAAGTTCAAATCACTTTACCTGCCATTTCCACACTTAACTATCAATATGACGAATATTATTACATTGTATGTTTTAATAATTGCGTAGCATCTATTTAGGTTTAGTTTTTGACATCTGCTTTATTGTGTCCTCTTTTTCCCCTCTTTCCTTCTGTCCATGGCTGAGCCTGATTCCATATCTCCCTGCTTTTCTTTGTTCACAGTCTGCGGTGGTATCAGCACCCTACGGAAGATGAGTTGAGGAGCTTAGCTGGGAAACAAAAAGGACAGAAGAAGAAAGACAGGTAGGTAGGAAGGGGGGGCCGGCATGAAGAAGGGCTATTGTTTGGGGGTTGGGGAAATGCAGTGGCACAGAGGAGGTACGAAAGGCACCCCTTTCATCAGAGAGGAAAGAAAAGATGAGAAGCAGACATTTGAGATGGATGGAGACCACAGGCATGTCTGCAAACAGATGAAGCTGATGTGTTTATGTGGCTCATTTAAGGCCTGTTTGAAGTAAGGAGACAGAAGTCTGTTTTTGTTGTTTTGTTCCTTTATAGCGCTTCATCGAGGCTCAGAGCAACTGGGCTTAGAAGTGGCCCTGTCTAGTGGATGTGAGGAAAGTTGGTCCTGTTTTTTGGAGCCATTACTATTAGGCTATTTTAGGGGATGACACTTAAAAAGGATTGCATCTTCTCTGAAATCAAAGTTTCCCAAACAGCATTATGTCTTCAAAGTGGTCAGATGTCAAGCTTTGATTCTGGAAGATGATTTTCCGTCAAGGCTACTTTGCAATTCAAAAACACTACTAATTCAACTTTTAGGGCTGCAGGTGGAAGTTGAACCATATGTTGAACACGTGAATTAAGTGCTGTTTCCTTTGTGCTCTCTCTCTTTTTTTTAAAATGTGAATTTAAATTGAAGTCACAACTGAAAGTTAATCCGTACTATTCTTCACGGTGTCCAGCTCCTAACGGGGCAGTCTAGGAGAGCAGTCCTTTCTCTGACCCTGTATGAGGCAGGTCAAGGCTCTGCAGCACCACATGTTCAGTAATCCCTTAAAGAAAAAGATGGACCACTGTCCTTTTGCCAGCTCGTGCCATGCAGCTCCGTTCCCTTTGTTAAACCTCTGACTCCCTCAGTCAGGGGTGAAGCTGAGCCCCATTTTTTTCCTGTCAGGTGCCTCACAGATGAAATCTGTCCAGGGCATGTTTGGCCCTAGAGTCTTAAAGTGGTATTGTGCTGCGAATCCAGAGCACACACAGGGCTGAACAAACAAAGCCCAGAACTGAGGAGGCCCATCAGACAGCTCTGCAAGCCTAAAGAGCAGCTCCCCGTTTGCCTGCTGTTAGCGATTTAGCGCTGCCTATTTATTGTACCCGTTGGTCATAGGAGAGTCCAGTAGAATTGGTAGTAATAAAAGTAAGTAGACCTCTGCCAATTTTTAACATTAACCAGAGCTGCAATGAGTGCAGAAAAAGGCAAGATGAGACAGATTGCACCAAAATGATCTGTTTTCATGTTTGAGTTTGCATTTCAACACAGGATAAAAACTGTTTGTGTATAATCTAGCGCTTCATCTCGTGTTATATGCTAACATGTAAGATGTTTTTAATGATTTACAGGCCGTCTGTTCTTTGACACATTAAAGATTCACTAATCACTCGACATTCATAGAAAGATCTGTTAAAATGAGCAAGCCTTAAATAATCATGATCAAAACATACAGTGTAAGTTAATATGAACAGCTGTTAAATTGAAAAATAGTGTTATAAGTTGATTATGTGTTCTGTAAGCTTTATTTTTGCTTGAAAAGTAACAATTTAGATGTGACGATGATCAAACATTTTGGGTTAGGTACCTTAGAAGTGCTTGAATTGAAGTCGTAGTAGTAGTAGCTGCATGATTCTGCTATTCTGACACTTGTTGTTTTGCTGGTCTGTCCTCTTTTCCCCAGGAAGTACAACGGGCACATAGACAATAAGCCGCTAACAGTTCCCAAGGACATAGACCTACAGCTGGAGACAAAATGCATCACAGAAGTCGACACATTAGGTATAAATCCAACAGGACTGATGTCTAATAAAATGCAGTTTAATTGTAACTTTTCAATCACACACTCTTAACATTTATGTATACCGTGCTGTATATATTTTATGATTGAATATATAAGTTGTACTCTCTGTGCCCACAGCATTGCACTACTTCCCAGAGTTCCAGTGGCTGGTGGATTTCACAGTAGCGGCAACTGTGGTCTATCTGATAACAGAACTGTACTACAGTGTGGCTGAGCCCTCAGGAGAGATGAACATCAGTGTGGTCTGGTGCCTGTTAGTCCTCGCTTTTGTCATGTATCCTTACATCAGTCCCTTTTCTGATATCTTGGTTAGCCTTTTTTTTTTCCTCATTAAATTCCAATCTCGTTTTTTTGATGCAAACAGCTTTTTAAATTGGAAACCTATTTATGCTGTATAGTGTACATTATGTAGGTGGGCTGGAAACATTTGAGGTTTCAGCCGAACAAACGACTCTCCTCTGCACTCACACGTTCTCATTATTTTCACTTTACATTCTTCTCCACCATTCTGTATGTGTCATAGGTTAACATTTCTTTGTCTATCGGAGAGCAAATCATTCCGGCTTGATTGTGTGGATGCAGCAGTGGCAGAGAGGGACTTTAAAATGACTGCTAAAGCTCCCACTGGCTTGACTGCCAGCACCTTTATCCTCCACAGCTACCTGCTATTTTGCTACGCTGAATGATGGTTAAATGATATGCATTATCCTTGCCACCAACCACAGGGATCAATCTTTCCAGTGTTCCTGGTCGTCAGTGCACTGCGGTCAGATGGTGTGTCATTTCCTGCCTACGTCGGAGATTGGAGGCCCAATTTTCACAGCCCAACAGACTGATATGCTTGGGGCAATAGGACAGACGGGGGAACAGATGAAATGGCACTATGAGGATGAAGATGAGGGAATATGTTGGCTCAATATAAGTGTTAATGGGACACTTGATTTCAGTTTTCCTATTTCAGCTCTGATGATATGTTTAAGACTCTCGCCTGCTCTACTGCCTTAACCTCCACTGATAACCCTGGAGCAGCGTGCTCTTCAAGTATCTGCATGTAATGGTACCTCGCTTTTCCCCTTGTTTACTGAGTAGTATAAATGTGATTACATATCCTCACTTTTGGTCAGTGTTGACAGGCCAACTCGGCGTTATATTAATTGTAGCCCACCACATGATGGCTAAAACAGCTCTTTTCAACCTCATGCTGCCTCGAACTTGTCTGGTGAGTGTTTATACAGCTGTCTTCACAGTGCTGAATAGAGGGGAGGAAAAAAGGAAAAGAAGACTTCACTGGATTGAATACCATTCTTGAAATGGACTAAAAGGGAGTGAAAAATTGGCATGCTGTCACCTGAAATGTTGCAGAAACCGAGTCTTTCATCTCCATGGCAAACAGAGTTGCTTTGGAAACATGCTCTGTCCTTAGCTTTCTGATCAAGGTTGACAGGGACACATTACATCCTCACTGGCGCACACTGGTGCCAAAGACTCTCACATTCTGTACCCACATGTGCTGGGTAGCAGGCTTTGTGCAGCATTAAGGGGTTGCGGGTTCACACAGGGCCTGTCAGGATGCACAAACTCTGTGTACCTGTGTAAACGCAAAGCACATTTTGTGCGGTGAATAGCTCTGTGTTACTGTGTTCTAAGTTTGTATTGGTTGATTGCTGGGACATTTCTGATTCCCTTGAATCTGTAAAATGGCCTTTTGAAAACACATCAGACAGTCAGACACTGCATGACAGTGAGATCCCGGAGATGTTTTTCCTTGACTCTGTCCCCACAGTAAGACCCTTTTCTCTCTAACGGCCCACTACTTCAAGCTGGAGGAAGGAGGCGAGCGCTCGCTCTGCATCACCTTCGCTTTCTTCTTCTTTGTCAAAGCCATGGCCATTCTCATCGTCACTGAAAACTACCTGGAGTTTGGTCTGGAGACAGGTGGGTGCTCCACTATGCTTTTCTCACAAACGACCCTGTTTGCAACAACCAAATGTTGTTATTTTTGGCACCAGTTTGTGAGTCACTCTCAAACATTTCATCATCTCTAGGTTTCGCAAACTTCTCTGACAGTGCTCTACAGTTTCTGGAGCACCAGGGCTTGGAGTCCCAGTAAGTACAAAATCAGTATTCTCATAGTATCATTTTTGTTTCCTCCGCTTTCATGAATTCTTTATGACTCATGAAACTACAGTAGTATCTCACTGTGTCTCCTCTTTCACAGGGGTCCCATATCTAAACTCACCTTCAAGCTGATCCTGGCCCTGCTCTGCTCCCTGATTGGAGCGTTTCTAACTTTCCCTGGTCTCCGATTGGCCCAGATGCACCTAGATGCACTCAATCTGACCACAGCCAAATTTACGCAGTGAGTCCACCACAGTAATTGTCTTCACTTCTGGGTTTACTCATGTATATTTCATTGAATACATTTGATGTCTTCCTTATCCTTAATAATAAGGATGTAAACAGCAAAAAGTCATGGACAGCTTTGTTGGAACGTGACCTTTAAGTTCAGTTCCTGGCCAGGAAAAAATGTGTTTGTGCTTTATTTTGGCCCTTTTTCTGGACTCAGCCCTCAGTGTTTTTGTCCTCACTTTTTTCACTGGTATTGTAGGTGAAAGCATATAACTTTCCTCACATACATGAATGTAAATTTGAATACAGACATTTCAGATGATAAAATAAAAGCTTTAGGATCGTCCGCTGTCCCTGTAGTCCCAGGCTTAATACAACGTGCTCAAATGGCCACAAACAGAGCTCAAGAATAAAACTGTCCTGTCGTGGAGTACCAAGAAGCCAAATATAGTGCAGTTGTACTTGTCTTCTACTATTCAGACTGTGTCAGATACGAGAGAGCACCCTACGAGTCAGAGGAAGACTTCCTCAGTTTGGGCAGATTTCTATTTCAGAACTGACTGGGTGGCATGTCTATGACCATGATGGGGGTGTAGAGCAGAGGAGTACGTCGCATCCAGATAATCCACTTTGGCATAGCAGACTCTCCAAAATGGCCTCCTCTTCCATTCCCCCCTCTTAACTGTCATGAGCTTACATTCTCAGATGCTGTCACTAGCAGGGATTATCTCCAAGCCCTTCAAATTCTGTGCCTTGGTTATCTTCTCACCCCTCTCATGGCAAGTTGTATTGATAGCAAGGACCTTATTTCTCATTATGTTAACTTCAAATTGGGATGAAAATGCATAGCTTTCAGTGGGATAGTTGTTTTTTTCTCTTAAATACATGCAAGTGATTAATTTTGATTCTCAAGTTTGCCTATATTTAACAATCAATATTTGGGTTTCCCTGTGTGGTCAAACATTTTTGTACTTATCAGCAGTGTCCTTGAACATTTGCTCTAACGGAGGACAAGTTGTTAAATGTTTTTCAGTATTGGCATTAATGTTGTTTTTTTTGCTTTCCTTTCCTTTATCTATAGGACTCTGCTTCATATCAACTTCCTGTCCCCTCTTATCATGGTCCTCCTATGGGTGAAGCCAATAACCAAGGACTACATAATGAACCCCACTCTGGGAAAGGAGAATGTGCCTTTGTAAGTAACAGTACTCCTCATCTTCCAACAATCCTTTTAAAGCCAAATGTGCATTGGAGTATTGCTGCCATTCTGGCACAATTCTTATGAATATACAGATATTTATCAATCAAGATAGCTGTGGTTTGAGTTGCAGTGTCTGAGACATTGGCCAAGGAGATGCCTGAAATTTATGGCTCTTGGTTTGAGGTGTTTTAAGCATCCCCCACCATGTACCACCATGATTTTTTTTCTTTTGCAAGGATCTGTACCAAACCATTTTCTTTCGTAATGCAATTTGTAGACTGGGACATCTCTGTAGCACCACAATAATAGTGTATGGTATTTTGCCTTAGCTTTTTTAATAAAAAATCTGATTCATATTGGAGAAGGCAGACATCTCTACGACCAATATTAAATAAATAAATAAATAGCACTACAGGTAAGAGTAAAAACATGTATTGAACAGTCCCTTTAACCTGTTTGTTGTTTAGTTATTTAAAGCTAACTATTAACTAAGTTACTTAAAAGTTTACAATCCTATTATTACCTCATAGTTGTATTAATTGAGCATGGATAATGAGCTCAGTGGTAAAATGCTTTGGAGCTCATGTGTGAGATTGCCTGAACATTCCTCGCAAACAAGAGAGCGCTGAAGGTGTGCCGTTGATTGATCTGTATTTGGTAGGCAAGCCAGTTGGACTCCCTTGATATCTAGCAAGCTAATTACCTGCCATTCAAACAAGAGGGATGGGACAACATTTGCAAGCTGTGAAAATAAAAGTAATTGTGGCTTTTGTGCTGGAAAATGGATGTAAACAATGCAACAGCAGTTATGAAAATGGGATTTACAACGGTTCAATGAGATAAGGAATGTCTTCAGCTTGTAGATGAAGTGACAATGCACACACTGTCTACTTGGGCTGAAATTAGACTGTAAACAAATGTAGTCATACCTCAGGGAAAGCTCTTCATTGTATCTGTAACGCTGTCATTTGTTGGCTGGTTATTCATTCTACGATAACCTCTTTAATTTGTTGTGAGTTTGAGTTCTGTTGTATGTCAACTTTTTTTTCTCTGCGTCCAACAGTGACGATGTTATCATCAAGGTCAACTATGATAAAGCCAGATTTCATGTTAAAATGCCCCCTTTTCACCTTTCTATCTCTCAATTTCACCCCTTTTATTTGTCTTTTGAGTAGTTTATGACTCACTCCTTTGCTCTTACTATCTTTCCTTCTGGTTATTTCTGCCCACCATCCAAACAATAGAGCAGATACATGATGTGTTGAGTTGCTGTCGTCTCTTCATCATTTGCCCACTTTTACTCTCTCCCGTCTTTTCTATTTATACCAGGATGACTGAGGATACGTATGATACGTTGCGGTTATGGGCCATCATACTGATGTGTATGCTCCGGCTCGCTATGATGAGACATCATTTGCAGGCCTACCTCAACCTGGCCCAGAAGGGTGTGGACCAGATGAAGAAGGAGGCGGGACGAATAAGTACCGTTGACCTGCAGAAGATGGTGAGTAAGATAATAGAGATGAGAATGTTTGTTATACCGTTCTGAAAATCTGCTTCAATTTAGAAGTACTACGTGATAAAGTTATCCTATTTTACCCTAAAACTGAGTACTTTTAGTAGGGCAGAAGAGGCAGGGCAGTCTTTTTGCTGGTTTTCCAGAGGTGAAGAAATTTAGGAGCAAGACAATTTCCCATCATAAAAAACAAATGTAGCCACATTTAGGGCCCTGTCTCTGTGAATTAAGGAACCGAGCAGAGAACTCAGTCATCTGTCCACAGGGTGTGTGTTATGCAGCAGGCATGCAGCCCACCTGTGGTGCATTTGGAACATTATCAGTGAGTGTGTTTGGGAATGTTGTGGCCAAACACATCAGCTCCACCTATCATTCCCTTTAAAAGCTTTCCCTATCATGAAGTGTTGACAGTTTGGTCTAGTGCAGACCAGCCTGTCTTGTCTTACAACTTATTTTCCTCTTCACAATGTGCACAGAGTCAAATATTATGATTCATTTAAGTCCAAATTACAACACATGGCATCGCAAATGCAGGCATGCTGTCAAGAGTGTCTGTTTTAGTTGAATTTCATTTCTAGACTTGCAAAGTGAAAGACTTGTGGTCTAGACTGAAAAAAGAAGTCCTATCATAATGAAGTCTGTTACCTTCGTAAACATTTTCCCAATGAGTTTATGGTCTCAATCGCTAGTTTAAAGTTTTCTTCAAAGCTGCATGATGTACATTTTGTAAATTATGGTCCCATTTAAGGAAAATAGACGATAACGCAGGGTATGCTTTGGGTGTGGCTGCCCTGTCGGCTAGCAGTTAATTTTTGCACCTTGGGAACCAAGCTAGCTAGTAGTAGCTTATAGCTTAGCTCCATCCTCTCGTTTAAATATGGTCACTTGGATGGCGACGGCCAAAATGACAAAATCGTAGCTTCAAAACAATAGCTAACAAACCATAACAGTGGCTACCTGCAGTTGTTACAGTCTACAGCTGTATTCCTGCATTTGGTGATGTTTGAGAAAGTAAAAAAGTAGCTCTGAGTTTAGTGTAACGCCGATTTCACATATACAGCGTCAGCGCAGCGCCGCGATTTTCTCCGATTTTCGCCTGAACCTGAAGCGTACAGTGGCCAAAATAGACTGGGATGCAGCGCGGGCTGTGTGAACACAATGATTGACTAGAGTGAAGGCTAAGTACGGCGTAGTGTGTGGCGTAGTACGCGGCGTAGTGCGCGGCGCGTTGGCATTGCTGATGCTGTATATGTGAATCAGCCTTTAAACCTCTGAGTTATGCATGATACTTTGTGTAAAATCCCTTAGTAATGGAATTTGTCCTCTGATTTCACCCAGGTTGCTCGTGTTTTTTACTACTTGTGTGTAATCGCACTACAGTATGTGGCACCACTGGTGATGTTGCTGCATACAACTTTGCTGCTAAAAACCTTAGGTGAGTCGTGCTCCGCTCAATGATTTTTCACTTCTCTTTTTTGCCATAAATTCAAGCTTTTTTTATTCTTTGTATTATTCATTACAGGTGGACACTCCTGGTGGGTCTACCCTGAAGAAGACCTGCCTTGCATCTATGAAATGAACTCTGACTCTGCGATGGGGGCAGCACCGATAGCAGCCCCGACACCAGCTTCAGTGGTAGAAACAGGAGCCCGGGCGTCAGTCGCCCAGCTGTCAGTGGCTCTTGGAGGCCTGCGGACTGTCTTCAGCCCTTTGCTTTTCCGGGGCCTCTTCTCCTTCTTTACTTGGTGGATTGCTGCCTGCCTCTTCTCCACCTCCCTCTTCGGCCTCTTCTACCATCAGTATCTCATGGCGGCATAGCATCACCAACCCCGCATTGGCAGCAAGACCCCCACAGGGCTGCTGTGTGTTCTGCCTGATCAGAAAGGACTGAGTGGGGGCAACAGAGGCCTATTGATGACTCTGCTCCACAGCTGCCCCTTTCTCCTCCTCCCTCCCTCTGACCACCTCAACAATGACTGACCATATCATCAGAGCTCCTGGTTCAACTTCCAGTGCTTCCTTCACAGATGACTCTGTGACACCGTCATTGTTTTTAATACAACGACCACTACCTTTTCATTTGGAGAGCAAGATTTATAAACCTGAATAACAGACTAAAGTATGAGTTAGAAGAATATTAATCCGTGTCAGTGGCGGATTGGCATAGTAACGAGAAAATGGTCCGTTTTGCTGTCTGAAATTTGAATGAGGTACAATTAATTTTACGTGTTAATGTGGTGTGGCAGTACAGCTCAGTCCCACCGGTGTTTGATTCATGTTTCTGTTAAAAAATGATCACAACTATCTCGATCAAGTAGCAAGTTTGATTCATCAACATCTTCCGATTCATGCATTTTACTTAGAAAGCCCTATATGCAGCCTCTTACAGCTTCATGCATGAATGTCAGATTTCAGACTGTTGTCCTCTTATTTACATCCTTTCTTTCTTCAGTGGTCACTAAAGCATCTTCAAATTGGTATCGGCAAAGAATTGCATCAGGCTTGTCCAGGAAACACATCTGCAGTTGCTCTTCATGACTTGATACATGCTGTTGGGTCAGGCAGGGTTTTTGGTTGGTTGCCTTGACATGAAGAGTCATGCAACTATCTTCCAGTCTGTATCACAGTCTCTGATAGGGCTCCTTTCCAGCAGTGATGCATTGTAAAGAAGCTGCATGTAGGTCACAGAATATCACTGAATCTGGAGATGTTCATGGAATCACCTTGCTTTCCTTGTAGGTTTTGGGGAAACTGACACTGCCATACTTGTGTCCCATGTTCGTCTTTTGATCCAAACTTTAAAATGTGTTCAAACTAAATTGCCTGTTATACTCCAATCCATTGCCACGGACCACAAAAGTGTCTCAAATAGTCTTAAAATGTTGCGACAAGGACCAGCACGTCTGTTTGTAGGAGGAGGGGGAGGAGGAGGGAGGGGCAGCCCGTGGATATTCCCAGAATGCCTGTCAGCCAAACAGGGTCAGAGTGGAGAAGTGAAGAAGAGCTGCACCTGCAGAGGAGGAAGAGGAGATGTTTAAGCTCACGGGTAGACATCTCATTGACTTGAAGCTGATGTATTTAACTGTTTAATCTGCGTCGTAACCTCCCTGGTTTTAACTGAGCCATTTTAGAAGATGAGAGAATTTTTAAGCTCTATTTTTGAGCGGCAGAGATGATTTAAAGGGAGGGCAGCACTGAGGGCTCACTCAAGGTCTGTGCTTGTGTCCGTGTGTCTGTCTGCATGTATAGGATCTCTGCTGTAGGTCAGCTGTAATCTGAAAGGGCATTGTGATCAAGAGGAGATGATGTCAACTACTGTTGATAAGCTACCGCCTTTATGTTCTGCTTTGTTTTTGTTTTTTGTTTTTTTACTTTTACCCATCCATTGCTTTTAAACTCATTTGAGAACAATCATTTCTTTTATTCTTTTTCTAACGGATCAAATTGTGAATTTGTAAAAGTTTTTATTTTTAAAACGGTGCCAAGTGAGTGTGTTCCCCTGTCCCAATGACTATAGATTTGGTGTCTGCAAGTGTTTCAAACTATAACTGGACTACAACTTTGCGGCCTTCTGTTTTCAGTAGATCCATCTCGGTGAAGAATCACACACCCTGGTTCACAACAACACATAACGGTATTTACAGTGTTGTAGTTCTTTGGTGGGTAAATGTACGCACAAACAGTCAGCGTGCTGAGGAAGCACCAGGCCGATATGATTGTCCAGTCCATTCAGGAATGTAGGGTACGTGGTGCCAGATTAATCGCAGATAGTACAATCTTGTGGTTTTCTGGCATTTTATTCTGTCATTATTTGTCAAAGAGCTATACTTTATGAATCCTGGCTCTATGAGTTTGGACAGAACACATTTTACTAAATCAAGCAGCACCATATCAAATTTCTTTGCTCCTGATGTCAAAAGTCTTAGCTTCTGTTTGAAATGATGGGGAATATGCACATAATGAATGTATCAATCCTGCCTGATTTCTCGATTGTTTTCATGAAAATGATTTGTATGGTGAGTTGATTTAACCCCCCCCCTCCTGAACTCCTTACTCATCTACTACCATCTTTTAAATCTACCTTTTTTAAACTAAATCTAATTTGTCCTAATGACTTTTTCCATTGATTCATGTTTGTTTTTGTATTTATTACACATGCTGAGGCCTGTAAACATTTCTAATTTTAACAGCACTCTGTTTATTTTTTATCCAGGAGCATGGTGGCTTAAATCAATTTTTTAAAAACGTGTTTGACAAATCAGTTACAGATTAACCCTTTTTTTAATGGTCTGGTCGGGTCCGTTATAAGTAGCTGGGATACTTTCAGAATTCAGTGGCCTGTTGAGGCGATGTTTCTTCTGTTTGTTACCACTGAAAGTGTTTATTATTCATTGTTGAGTTCACAAAGTAAATTACACACATTGTTCCTTCATGTATTTATTTCTGCTTTAGATTTTGTCTTAAATAAATTATGTTCTTAACTATGTCCTTTTTTATTTTCTCTTTATGCTCTACTGGTTTCCTACATGGCCCAAGCAGAGTCCCAAAAGTGAGATCGGTTCATTTACGAAACTTTAGATGTGTTCGGCACTTTGTATTTTTTGTGAACTACTGTGAAATTCAGAACAAAGATCTCTAACATTTGTTTTTAGTGTTGGAAAAAAACGCTCATAATTGGGTCAGCTTACAGTCCTAAGAAGGAAAGTAGAAATCACAGATGGATTTATTGGTCAGTCATTAAATGCTGCAGAAAAACTTTTTGGGTATTAAACATATACATATTCGCTTTGATTAATTTTGTAAAGTAAGCTCAGCAAGTCAGTATTCCCATTGAAGTTTGACGATACTCCGGCCCATACAAGAGAATGACTAACAGCCTCAGAAGTGAATCCTCACCAAAGACTCGTTGTAAAATAGTTCATCGACTCAGTTTGTATCTCTTGTTGAATCTCATTCCATCCTTTCCTCCAAATCATGCCAACATGGAGGGAAAGTCCTTGAAATGTGGTGAAGACCAATAAGCAAATTATTTGGCATGTTGTGTGTTGCAAAATGCTTCTCTCTTGTTTTAGCTCGTTCTGTGCTGTAAAGAAAATCTAACAGGTAATTTTTTTTTTTTTTTAAAGAATGAAGAAAATGTGAGTGATTTTTTTACAGAGTCAGAATGTAGAAATCTGTTAAATAATTTGAATAAAGTGGTGTTGTTTTATATATCTTTTTGGTTTTACTGCAGAGCTGCCTTTTGTGGTACGGCCTTGAATTCAGTGGCTCCTTTTTTGGGAAGGTTCAACATTTAAAATGTCTTTTTTTTTTTTAATAGTCTTTGAATGATGGCGCTCAATAATTGTGTCTCAGCATCAGTCTACTTATTGAATATGTCCTCGTGCACACTGGCATCGATTCACGCAGTCAGCAGCCATCGATTTGCTTTCTTAGTTTGGCTTCCCTATTCTTGTGAGAAAGGTTAGTGAAGTAGACAGAGGGATGAAATGACAAACGCTCCCAAACTCCTCTTAATGCACGCCATTCTCTGGGAATAACATCGGGCCAGTTAATACAGGCCTTGAGTGCCATTGTCCACATGAGCGGGAAAACTGGGCCAATGCATTCATTCATAGGTAGACAGATCAATAAGACAGCTTCCAAAACAAACCAGTGGAGAGGTTCCTTTATTCCTCTTGAGTGGGGCCTATTCACCACGGTCCCTTCTCCATAGAGTGGCGTGGAGCTCCGCTTCAGGAAGGGGAGCGCAGACCCCCCACCCTTCCATCCCCAACACAGCCAGAAGAACTGAGAAGCTTCTGGAGGGGTGACGCTATAATAGTGGGCTTTCTGTGTGACACAGAGGTGATCCCGATCCCACCCTCTTGTCGATTGTGAGGAGCAGCAGCCATACTTCGTGACTGACCTGACCTTGGATCCTGAATAGCCGAAAAGAGGACACTTTACATTGCTTGAACTCCTCTGACCTGTTTTTATGTTTTTTTCACAATGATACCTCCAAATTATGACAAAGATAAGAAAAACAGAAAAGGTCCGGCTTAATTGAGTTTCAGTAACACTTTGGTTGACTAGGATTAGCATTTAGCAATCACCTTTAATGTAATACACGCTACTAACGTCTTTTCATTATTATGAAAACATCTGAGAAAAAAAGCACCTTCTCAGTTGTCTTCAGCATCTTTAGCTACAGCAAGTGGGATTTTGAAAAACCGATATCTCAGAAAAACTATTGATATAAAGTTAATTCAGCACTATATAACATTTTTTTAAAAGAGAAATGTAATGACACAATTAAAAATTGAAGCATTAATTTCATTGTGAAGAGTGGAGTTTATTGTATTAATAATGTACAATAAATAATATACAGTAGACAATACAAGTTGGAGAAGCAAATATATAATACAAACATAATACACAGGCAACAATTAACCATCAAGCATTGTTCATATTCTATACCTTCATAGACAAAAACACACAGTAACTAAAACATGAAAACATTACAGTCATACTGATTTAAATATATTTCTATTGAAACTGAAATTGGCAAGAATATTCTGATATATATATTCTATACACTAGGGTTAATTATATGAATATTTATAACCGTCAACAGTCAATGAAATGGTAGTTTGGTTAGCTTCAATTTTGGGGCATTTTTTTGTCAATTTAGGAATACATATGGAATTTCAGGCTACAGACATGACATTTAGGTTGTCCTTAGTGCTGTCAAATGAAAAAAAAAAAACTGGTAAAAATTCTGCCTAAAAGTATGTAGTAAAGATGTAGTAGCATTTGTTTTTTGTTTTTTACTTTTCTCTATTTTCCTGACACACACACACTCACACACTGATTCAGACTCACTCATCAGTCACATTCACACATATGTGAAATATTGTTCATCTGTAAAGCTGACTGTGTATTATGACCTAATTGAGTTAAACATGCACCAGTTATCAGTGCAAGGCAAGGGGGGAAAAAACGGAGATTCTCACCAAGCAAAGTACATTTAAATCTCGTCATGGTTAAAATTTGAGGTCCACTGCCTCGTGCTAGAAATATGAAATGGCTGACTGCCCTCGTGGTAATCACCACTGCTCTTACATTAATTCATCTCCAGATGAACATTGTTCCTTTGGGGTTTCCTTGCTTCATCAGCAGCGCACTGATAGACACTACAGACACACTGCTACAGTGTAGCTCCTGCAAAAGCGTGTATGTGTGTGTATTTAGCACTTAAATTAATTGCTTCTCTTTGTCATTTAACGTTAACCAACAGTGACATTTTTTTTTTTTTGCGCTTTTTTAAATTCTTAGAAAGATTCAATTTAGTTCTATTATTCCTAATAAATCTTAGCCTTTTTAAATATGTTGTGCGTTAAAATGAAATGTGTTATAATTAGAGTGCAGCTTGTAGGCAACAAAACATTTTTTCAGAAACACTGGCCTGCCCCCTAACAGCTTTAGTCTTTTTTATAGGGAGCCACCAGATATAATAGTATCAATTACCTCATATTGTATCATTTAGATATGTTTAACTTTAGCTTTACACTCCTCTAGAGAGGGATTTCCCCCACCAAGTCAAGTGAATTTCATTTTCTGTGTCTTTTATATTTAGTCTGTGATTTACTAGAAAAACTGTGCTTAACCGCTCCACAAATTCATGGTACGTTCCAAATTAATTAGCCAAAGCAGTACCACAGCTTTATGTCTTTCATGGTGAAAAAGCGGGGCATTAATCTCACAGAAACCTAATAGATTTTTCAAGGAATGAGCATGAATGAATTAATGAATTCATTATATATATGTTTTTAAAAACTCCTGCCGTGTCCTATTTCTCCTGATGAAAATCCTACTGTAGATGCCTCCTTCACAATAACAACCAACAGAGTGGACTGCCCCCTAGTGCCACCAGCCGAGTGTGACAGTGCATGGAGGGGGAGGGGGAGAGCCTGCTTGCTTTGAGCATTAGCAGAATGCCAGCTTTTCAGTGCCATCCAATCAGAGAGCACCTTGGTAACGCGTTCATACATCCAGTGGAACTAGGTGGCGAATGCAAATGCTCCAAGATCAAGGTTTCTCCTTGGCAATGGTGCAGCACTTGTTTCTCTCCTTTCATGTCCGAATGATGATGGTGATAATAAGAGGGGAGGACAGGCCCCAGATTGAGCCAAGGGGGAACGAGCATCGATGAGATCTTTGATATGGAATGCTGCATCATATGATATTACTGTCATTCATGGAGCAGTTTGATTGACAGTTTATTAGAAAAATTGTGAGAAATGCACCATTGTCCTCATCCATTTTTTATGTTTGAATTGCTGACACTTTGATGCACTTTAGTGAATCTTGTGTTCAAACTAGGACAAAGGAGCTGCAGCCTACATCACATTTTCTTTGCAGGATTTTTTCTGCTTTCTATTCCAAAGGAAGAATTAATGCAGTAACAAACATATTCAATAATTGCTTCCTTTGCAGTTATACGCTCGAGCAAATGCACTTATATAAATACACACATATCCACATGGGTACGCACACTCTCACAACCTGAAACCTGCATCATTTTGCTTCAGGGATCCTGTTGTTCTGCGTGCCTCAAGTCCAACAGACATAATTTTCGCCGTTATATTCTATTAGGCTGATGATGCACATTGCATTCATGGAACACTTCAACCTCCAGGTCCTCCCACACGTTGCTGCAAGGCCAGCCTATGTTCCTAATTAAGACAATGTAACTCTGTGCTGTTTTCAGGAAATGTAAAACTGATTGGAATGAAGGCGGCAAATTCCGATAATTACTCTGGATAAAGGGAGAAATGCATGTCACTTAGCTTAAATATTATGAATGGTTTCTGCATGATTGTGAATACTTTCCTCGCAGATATGCTCTGGTGATATTGATAAACATGCCGTATGCTTCCTTCTTGAAGATTGAAGAAAAAATAGATGAAGAAAAATATTTGAAAAACATGCACAAACACAGAGTACTATGTTTGTGTTTCATTGCTTCAAGTTTGCGTTATTAAAGGGACATTTCACACTAATATACTATCTGACCATTTATCGTGTATGTTTGTCCAAAATAATTGTTCAAGCTGTGAGCCTATAGAAAAGGGCATTCTTTAAACTGTGTATGTATTCAAAATGCATTTTCATGGAAGCAGTGTGTTTTCTCCCTGTATGCCTCTAACTCAATTAAGCAATAATTTGCATATTCTCTGAGCTTTAACATAAAAAAGAAACCGTTGTAATGTTGTAATAGGAAACTAAATAACAATGGATAATTGTACTTGAGGTCATTTCCATAAAATCTGTAATCTTGTCTATCCTTTATCCAAAATTCAAAACGTGACCTTGTTCGGAGAGTTAATTTACCGTTTGATCCTGTTTGTCTTTGAGAAGAGCACATATTGACACCCCATTGCTCCAAGCGACCCCCTGACCTCTCACTGTGACCTGCTGGAGCGCATGCAGACCACCGAGGAGGACAACAGGTCACTGCAGTCATTTAGAGGAGTCCCGAGGGGAAACCGGCCCCTGGACACTAGGGCCCCCAGCTTCTCTCGGTGCAGAAACGCACATACCGTCGCTTCAGTCTCTTCTACTACACTGTCTGCAGGGGAGACATGGAAGTGAAGGTAAAAAGAAAAATAGTTGTTTGTGACTGAGACATGGAATACATATTTATGCTGTATATGCATCAAGAGTGGATGTTTTTGCAAAATCATTTGTGTGTGTCTGCATGTTTTTTTTTGTCCGCTTTTTTTTTTTTAACTCCATATACACTCAGGAGACTATGGAGGGAAAAAAAGCTGAAAAGCTGACTTTTTTTCACCATGCAATATTTCACTCAGGAATATGAAAAAGAAGCAGCTATAGAAAAATGTAGCACACTTTCATCATTATCAATTTTGTTTCTAATGAAAGACAGAGAATTATATATCACTTTTAGCACATTACAGCGAGAATATAACATAAAAATGCTCAATTCCTTTTGAAGGTATTTCTTTTATTCTTCCTACAAAAAGACTATTATCTGGTAGTGGTGAATGCATATTAAGCAAGAAAAGCAACTATCATTCATCTTCTACAATGCATAGCTGTAAATTATGGCATTATCTCTGCTGGCATAGAGGGAAGGTAGGAAGAATGGCCGAGGTGGAGATGAGGGAGGGTGCTGAAAATAAAGGAAAAGGGTGTGGAGAAAAAGGACAAACCCATACACACACACACACACACACCCTTCAGCACGAAGTCAATGAGAAAGATTATGCTTGGCCTTATCCAGTAGGGCCTGTCAGATTTATTTCCAACATCAAGGGACTCTCTGCTGTCCTCAACCCCATCCATCAGTGCCCTGTCTGGGTTTCTGTGTGGTCAGAGTCCTGGGTGGAGGCTGAGAGTGAAGAGCTAAAGGAGGCTGGAGGAGGTATGTGTCAGTGTGTGTGTGTGTGTGTGTTGGGGAGGGGGATATCTGAAACAGGAGTGGTTGCCAGGGCACGCAGGCCCGTGGCATTCTCCACCGTCTGGCATCCCAGGGTGCAATGGGAGCAGTAGTCCTCGGTAAGTCACCAGTGGAGGTGAAAAGCACTGTCACAGAGATGAAAGGGGGCTTCCCCCCACCCTCTGATCTGTGAGAGAAAAATGAAAAAGGCAGACGAATATGGGGAGAGAGTGAGGGAGCGGGAGAGAGCTAGAGAGAGTTTTAGAGAGTGTAAAATCGCTCTCACTGTATTTCATGTCAATATGTCTCACATTTGAAATCCTTATTATAGATTGGGTGTGGAAAAAAGGGATGTGCTTTCATTGTTCAGGGACATGTCCCCTCACACACACACACACCAACACACACGCACACGCCATTCCCCTCGCCCGGGTGCCTGTGCCACACCACCCACCCCTGTCGTTCTGCACGATGTAACCTAGCAACTATTTAATTAAAATAGCATCAGCAAGGATAGAGGCTTTTTTCCCTCCCTTGCAAGGATTTCCTCCAATCTCAGTGCTTTTCAACACACCATGAATCAAAACTGGCGCTATGTATGCCACTGTATTGTGCCCCTCGCATTCTTTGTTTCTACATTTTTTCAGCAAACCCTATAGCCTGCATCATTGACACCTGACTGGTAGGATGTACCTGATGTCATATATCTGATGTGGTGGCACTATATCTATGCTTTAACTGGCCGGAGATTTAATGCAGGACATTATTATGCCACAGAGTTGTACAAGCAAGGCCATCACTTCTCTGTCCTTCAGAGTAGTCTATCAGGAATAATAGAATGCCTCCTCTTCAAGCCCTTTCTCCTCCTCCTGCTCTTCTTCTTCCCCCCGTGCATCCTTTTCTCTTTGTATGCCAAATCACAGCACCCTCTGTTTCGACCTAAAAAGAGGCGCCTCTTACCATGCTCTACATGTGTGCCAAGCTCGGGCAATGCGGAGCAATTAGAGGAAATGTGAAGCAGCTCCACATGTCAACGTACATCGGACTCACTGTCACTCAAACCACATCCATGAATCCTCTGCTCTGAGAAACAAACAATGGAGCAATATTCTGGTTCAGGGCTGTCAAAACAGAAGGCCCGATCTCTATTTCATTCCCCTTTTCTCCCTGACTTTTTTCTCTTGTGCTCTTCCTGCCGCTAATGGATACCCTGATGTGTCATAGAGCAGGGAAGTTATCTGTCCTTTCTTGATTTTCTGTAATGTGACGTTCTGTATGGTACAGGTGCACCAGAAGGATACACATAACTCTTTTCACTGGCTCTGGATAGGAGGACCTCTGTCATTACTTAAGAAGCAATGCAGTGAAAGTCATAGTAAATGGCTTTAATGATCCTCCCTTCAAATGGTTACATTATAGGGTTGACCTCCACTTCAGGTACATTCACGCTTTCGACCAAAAATGACATATTTCTGCCTTTTATGTCCCTCTCTCCCTCTTTTCTCACGCACACTATTTCCATTTCTGCAGAGCCGCAAAACCACTCCAGACACTGCAATTCAAACACAGACATTTAAGACCAGTGAAAGAGGAAAGAGTTAAGAAACGTAAAAGGATAAAATCACACACACACTTCTACCTAATAGTCACTGAGAAAATCACTTTAAACCCAATTTAAGGGGGGTGCTGGCATTGGACCATTTAGTATGATCTCTTCAATAAAATGTATCAATGGAAGAAAATCCTCTTAACTTGAAGAATATATTCAGGTGTGAGCATGTGTCTGACTGACTTGAATTGAACTGGAGGCCAAACAGATTCAGATTGTTCATATATCTCTTTTCTTCAAATTCAGATTTTAATATGTGATATTTTTTAATCACTGTTTTTTTTTAGAGCAGCTTAATAAGCATGGAATCCTTTTTTATTTATTTATTTATTTATTTATTTATTTTTGAATTTCTGATCATGAATTATTAAGTATTGATATTAAAAGTGATTCCTTTCGTTTACAAAAAAAATTGTAAACACGAAATGTTGAATTAATCAGTCTTTGGCCCACGATGAAGCACTTTTCTTCCTTAGCTGACAAAGAGCTTTACAATTTGCCCCTCACTCACCCGTTCACACACACTAATGGCCGCGGAGCTGCCATGCAAGACGCTGAACTGCCCATCGGGAGCAACTTGGGGTTCAGAGACTTGCCCTGGACTCGTGGACGAGAGGATTCAGAAATCAAACCGTCAACCCAGTGATTAGCCGGCTACATCCTGAGCCACAGCTGCTACATAAATGTTAATGCAGATAATGTTCAAATCTTCAAGGACACATGTAAAATATTCCCTCATTTCCATAAATGTATACATGCAGCATGTATCTCTTGGATTAATTCTGTAATCATCTGAATCCACTACTGCCTATAGCCCATATAGCCCATGTAAATCTTTGAGAGTGTGTGTTCACACATTGATTTGCATAATGGCACATGATTTTGACAGGCAGGACGAGAGAGAGAGGGACCCCCTGACATTTTTATAATGGCACTTTACAGGGTGGAAAAGGTTGGGGGTAGGATGGGATACTGGTGGAACAAAACACAGAGACCTCTAGTGTATGTAGCACTCATGAAACGAGAGAGCGACACAGTATTTTCTGTTATTCAGCACTGCCTTGAAAATGGACAGGATAGAAATGTATGAAGAATTATTCCACTGGTAATTGAAGGATATTTATATGCATCTATTGTTAATATTCCCAAAAATATTTTGCCTTTTAGTTGCCTTTTTGCAAAAGATAAGACCTTAAACTACTAACTCTCCAAGTGGCTGTTCAAAATTCTACATAAACCAATTTATGGGGAAAAGTAGAGCATATTTCATAAGTGAATCACGTCTGTACTGGGTCACATCCTCTGAGATATTCATGTTGATGCTCTAGAAAATAATTTCAATTCTTCAAAGATGACAATTTCACATTTATGGCCTTGTAGTAATTCTCTTACAGGCCATAACCTCGCAGCATTTAACCTAATTTATATCAGCCCCCATTGAAGAAATATTTTTTTATACATGTCGGCATTTTATAACAAACCTCCACTCGTGGATTTTTCTCCTGGGTTACATCAGTCAAATTGAATCTCGCAAACATGTCCCCTGTCAATACCGATGAGATTGATAGAGTCCCAAATCACAGAGTGGGGCATGTACGGCCGACACAGAGGTCTGTGGGAGAGGCCACCAGCAAATTAAAAGGTCACGGACTTTGATGGCATTCCCTTTGCCCTGACACACGCCCCTACGTCTTGTCTGTGTGACACGTGCAACAATGACGTTTTTTTCATCTTACGCAAACAGCTCAGAACAATGCTGCCGCCTAGAGCCATATGCTGCGCCTATGGCCATCTACAAGTCCCCCCATCTCTCTGTCCGTGGGAACGCCGGTGTAGACAGAAAGGGTTGTCTGGAGTGAGGCCCTTACCAGATCTCCAAGGATAATTTTTTGTCATTGAGTCTGAGACATGACAGACACAAGAGCAGTGATAAACAGAAGTCAGTGTGATGTAGCCAGTCGTGAGAAAGTAAATCAGACAGGATTGTTTCCACCACACAATGATTGAGACAGTGCAGCTTGCAGCTTGCAGCTGAGGGAGTCAATTATTTTATGCATTATTTAATAACAGTAGTAATACCAGATTTATTACGATTTTTGGTCAGTTTTAATTAATGATAAAATTTACAGAATCTGCACACTGTTTCAGGTTTATAGCCATTACAGTCGACAGAAGCCCTCGAGGGCTTTTAAACGACACTTTGTAGAGTCCAACTGATTTGTTGGTCCATTAATATTATTAGCTGGTATCTGCCTATAACAGACATTGATCAGTATCAGTTTAATGAAAAGTTTTTTTTTTTTTTACAGAACAAATACAGAATATACAGTGATGATAAAGCAATTTCTCTCTGTCTTTTTAAATGTTGGACAATGTAATACATTGTATGTTTAATATAAAATAATGTAATATGACTTTATAAAATTATTTGTTTAAGATAGCAGCATTCTGGGTACCTTTGCTTTGTCATATCGGTGTAAAGTGAATGCACAATCCACATAGAAAAGTCTATTGTCATGCCAGCTCAAAAGTTCACTATATCAACCATTCACTATCTATCCCCCTCTAAAACGGGTCTCGGTATCAGTCCTGAAAATCCCTTATCGGCCGGGGTCTACTACTTTGAAGCTAAAAATATCTGATAATAGAGCAGTAAGATGATGTTGGCGGCAGACTCGAGTCGGAGTCTCGACTTCAGGTAATTCCCAACAAATTATTCTAGACTCCTCCAAGATGCATCTGCTGTGTTCTGCACTCTTGAGCCCCTATTTTTAAACCTGGTCGCACATCCGTCTCACTCCATGCCTCAAATCCCTGTCATCCTGACACGCATACACACACTCACACGTACACAGAGACCTCATTAAAATGCATAAAACCCTCACTCACATGCACACCCTGCCGCATGCATTAATTAGCACGCTGGTAACAAGCTAGCCTCTCCATTCACACCCTGAGCCTCTTTCATTAGCATGACAGTGGCTAGCAGCGGCCAGGGGCCCATAGGCTGCAAGGTTCTCTCCTCAGGGCCCCTGATTAAAGGGAGAACCCCTAGGACGCAAAGCTCTCGATTCCTTTCATCATTGCACCCATGCGGCGTCTCTCGGATGATCCCCGGACCGCAAACTGTCAAGTATACCTGTTTCTATGGGCCCGACCCCCTTTTCCATCTCTTTGACTCTCTTCTCCATCTCTCCACACTCCATCCTTCCTCAACTCACCCTGACCCACTCCAGTGTACTTTCTTCCATCTCAATCTAATTGTCACCTCCTATCTCTCTCTAGACCCTTATGGGCTTCTTTTTTCACTATAGCTCCTAATACATGTATGCAAAAGGGGGAGGCCTGGCTGGTGCCGGTCTTGTCTTTGCACATAGATGCAGATTACACAGCCGTACTATTTCAAGTTCACAATGGCAGCCCCAGGTGACCCAGAGAAGGGTGTTCATGCTATAAAGGCTTATCCTTATTTATCACACCTATAGCAACCACCTTTCCCCCTCTCAGTGGTAAGAGATCTGGACAGCCTTACACCTGACGTACAGGGCGGCTATCATCTCCAGGCCTCACCCATCAGGGTCTCCCCCCATCCGGCCTGGATTTCAAGGCAAAACGTCTCATTAGCTGTGGTCCTTGAAAGAAGGGCACTCAATTTCAAATTCAGTTACACATTCCCTTTGAATGGAACAAGGAGGCAAAGGAAAGAGAGAGGGAGAGGAAGGAGAGAAAGAAGGCATGGGAGATGGTCTCAGTCGAAGGCTGAGGCCTTGGACCCAGAGGGAGGGAGAGCAGAGAGGGGAATAAGGTCTGCTGAGGCAGCCATAATTTCACGCCATCATTACCTCTATGGGCTGGAGATTTATGCTAATACCATTTCAGGGAAGAAGTGCTGGACAAAACGGGTTTAGAGGGTCAAAAGAGAGCTGTGTAGTTGCTTGGCCACGGCACAGGCCTGATTTTTCTTCAGCACTGAACATGCATGTCAGTATCTGGTTTTCAATTTGTTCAATTTGTGCTGTCGATCATTTGTATTTTATTTCCACTAACTCACAGTGGATTTAGGATATTTGTGTTTTTGCTCACGTTTTATGATCACCTGGTATTCTGGAAAGAGACATTGCTGTTGAGTTTTGCAAAAATCATTTTTTTTGGCCAAATGATCACTACAAGCAAAGCATCATATATATCCATTACATCTGAGAGAAGGCAGATGGCTGATAAATTCAACGCTCTGCAACTCACACCAAGAAAACTAGATTTTAAATAATACTACAGGTAAGAGGGAAAATGTGTATTATATATTTGGGCATGAACTGTCCATTCACCGAAACAGAACGCCTGCATTCCATGGGACACAGTATCTTATGTAATTTGGTTCCTGACATCCATTTTGTGACCCCGATGACATTGCATTTCTCAAGCCAGTCAAAAATCCATCATAGTTTCACACCAGTCGAGATAGAGGTGAAAATCAGATTTGGCTCTGCAAAGCTGAGAGCACACATAGGTGTCTTGCTAAGCTCTATGGTGGACCAGGATTGCTGTGAGCTGAGTGGTGTAAGATTCGGGATCTGGACCCCATACTGCTCCAGGACAGCCTCCTGGAGCTCAAGAACACAGGTGTGAGAACCTTGCAGCGTGGCAGCCACATACACCACTGTCACTCAGTAATGATGGTTGTATGGCAGCGGCTGGATGCAGCAGGGGGCGGGCTTACCTTCTCCTAACGAGGACCTGCCTCACAGAGAGACAGGTCAAGGGTGTGAGGGCCAGGCAGATATCATAACATAACACATCACACACAGATGAATAAAATGTCGTCGGGTGCCCCTCCAGCCAGAGCGGAACTAATAATTAGGATTAGTTGATGTTACAAAAAGCAGGCAGGGGTGCTGGCATCCTGCAGGGTTCCATAGTTAATGACCAACACGCAACAGCAGAGAGGTTACAGTGTAATAACGAGGGAATCGATTGGCGCTGCCATCTCAGTGATTCCTCATTCTGACCTATCGATTACGACACCTATTGATCTACCTTTCTGCTGTGTTCTGTTGCAACTCTAGACATCAGAGATGAGATCAGTGGCTGAGGCTTGCACCGTGGTGAGATGGAAGGGGGTGGATGGATAGTTATCATCAAGACCACCTGTCACTCCTCCAGGCTTCCTCGACAACCTCATCAGAACTCTCAATATACACCACAGGAGGTCAGGCCATCGTAATAATAAACCAGTTGAAAGGATAAGGACACAGACAGAAAGGAAATAGGCTATGACAGGCTTCACGGCAAACGGTAAAAGCTCCAGTGACAATATCAAGTGAATGGAATTCCGTTATCTTATTATTTCAGAGGATCAGCAACACCTTGACAGCACAGGGTGATTATATAATATCGATCATCTAAAAGGGTAAAGGCATCTCCGCCATACAATCAGTCCCAGTGAAAAACAATGATGAGTAATACAGGTTTGCTTAGGATATTTAAGTTCTAAGATTTCAGCTTCAGACACTAGAAACCAGCAAACTGCACAGTTAACCAAACAGCAACCTCCAGGCCTGAAACATAGAGCCAATATGCAAGTGCCTCAAACCTGTATTCTTTCCAATGGCCGGCAGGGGGCGACTCCGTAGAAGTCAATAGAGAAATATTCCCACTTCTCTTTAGATTTATTAACTTGGAATTTCTACAAGACAGTATGACGTTAATTTTGTAAGTTATTATCCCATTTAGAATAAAATAGATGACAAAGCAGGGTGTGCCATACAGTAGGGCAGGGTTACCTTGTGATTGACAGGTTGCTACCATGACACACTGTGTTTTTCTCTAAGAACTCTGACCCTTTCAGAGCGTGTTTTCAGCTCATCAAAGGGAATTGTAACATTTTGTTTGCTCAAAACTTTCTTGTGTAGTATTCGATTGGACTTTATGACGATGACAAGTCGGCTGTTCATTTTGCATAACAGATGCCCCTTGCTAACCAAGCTAGCTAGCCAGTGCTATCCTTCACTAAGCATCCTTCCAGCTCTAAGCGTGCACTGGTACCAAAAAACCCAGAATCTACTGGCCTTAAAATAAGGTGGTGAAGGAGAAAATGCTAGTCTTGAAGCGAGTGAAATCATGTTTGTAAAAAATGTACACAACACTGGTGTCCAGGAGCCAAACTATGTGAATACTTTTTATTTTACCTGATGCAAAAATAAGAAATGCAAAGATTTTCTCAGAGTTGTTTGCTCATATTGCTAATATGATTCCAGGGCTTGAGTTTACATTTGTTACTACCGAAAGTTGGAGAAGTACACATACCCAGCAACAGAATGCATTTAGAGCAAACCTACAGAGTCACAATTCGGGAATGGGATTGTTCCACTGATGCAGCTCCACTTTGTGATTTAGGCCAAAATAACAGGCACATTTTCACATAACAATCTTGCTTGTGTAGCTTTGTGTAGCACATTTTCACATAACAATCTTGCTTGTGTAGCTTTAGTTTTCACCTGGAAATCTGCCTCAACTATTTTGAGAACACAGGAAAAGATTGGGTAACTTTCCTTGATGTTTATTTTAAGTGATATGATTTCTATGCACCTACTGAATAAAGCTATTCATGTCAGACTGTTTCCTTGAATTCATTCGTCAAATGAAATTTGATTGCCTGTCATGGAGCCTGAATTGAGCACTAAGGATGTCTTCACTTACTTTTCAATCAATGCATGACATTTGGCTTCACTATAAGCATGTTTTACTTACTATATTTCTTAGCTTTCACACAACCAAGTGCCAATCAAGATAAGGCTATACATTAAGTAGATGATTTGATTTTCAGGCAAGAGAGTGCTCTTCACCTCCAGACACTGATACAAATTTGTGAAAGTGTGCATACTTTAATATAATGGCTGTCAAAAGTCAATTTCTCCCTCCTTAAGCCATTTCTCATTGCTGCAAATTGAACTGTGCTGCACAGAGTGTTGAAAGAAGCGCACACAAATGGTGAAAGCTTGGAGGAAACTGTGTTGGAAGTGCACCAGGCAGCTGCTGTCTGTTAGCAGTACAGGAGGGTGAGCACTTGTGCCCTACGGCACACTGCAGGGGCTAAAACGTTCCTCCACATCTACGCAGGCAGCTAAGAGACTGGAGGCATACATGGGATTACATCCTGTGCTATTGCCCTAGGCAGTCACCAGGAGAGGCCCTCACACAGACAGAGAAACCCCACTCACAAACACATGCAACTTAGTAGCAGCGAGGTGCAACCACATGGATGCTCACAAATACACACAGAATGCTCAATTCAGTGCTCACACACATACACACTGAGATGCATCACGATAAAATATCCACATTCTGGTTTCTTTTGGTCATTTATGAAAAACTTAATATCACTCTCTTTTCCTGGGGCAGTCAGCAGGTTACTCTCAGAGGAAGCAATGAGTTTCAAAGAGGTTTATCTTTATCTGAGGAACAGTTGATGCAAAGTGCAAACACTCATTTAAATCTTGTTAACTCTAAATTATCAAGCGTCAAATTAGGAATAGTTACTGTGTTGCAATGCAAAAAAATAATCATTCCACTCTGTATTACAGAGCCCAAGGTGACATATCTGCCTCCTTTACCAATCAGACAAACACCATAGATACACAGAAACTACATGCACGTACACACACACGCACACGCACGCACTCACGCACGCACACGCACACACACAGCAGGATCTCTGTGGTGAGCAGTTGAAAGTATCTTGCCTGCACTCTTCTTGGCATTGTGCAGTAGGACCCAGGGGGTGTTCTCGACAGTCTGGTACATATACAGTACAACACTCCCCAGACAAACACACTCACAAAGACACACAGTAATGCGCGTTGCATATTCAAGTAGAGAAAAACTCACTTGGTAAGTGCTGAAAGGTCACACAGGGGCAAGAATGTGATTCAGTTACAGTCTGGAGAGAAAATTCACTTCTATATTTTAACCATATAACCATTATGTAAGTGTTCCCAGAAGACCATAAGATTAAAATCTAGCGTAAAGTTTAAATTTTTTGGCAGTGATTTCAGGTACAGTTCAATATTACACATCTTTGAAATCAATCCCCATTCAGGTTTAGGTTGGTTTATGCTTCACCTTACACCTTTTTGATGTGTTCTCATCCCCGCTCAAAGAGAGATATAAAAAGAAATGTCAGAAACATTTCTCTTACTCTTTCAACCCGTGTGCCCATTAACAGTTAGTGCTTGGAGTAATTGTGATTTGAATGTAACCCCAAATCTGTTTAATGAGAGCAATGATCCATAGAGGGAGCACAGGTAAAGTGCTTTTAACGAGAGGGCCCTTATTTTACCAGCCAGAGAGGAGCAGAGAGGAGCGGAGCTGCTATTTCACATTCAGCTTCAAAGCAGCGCTTCAAATTGTGCAGACGAGACTTCATTTCCTCTTATCTGCCAGTGTATAGGTCCTCCAGAGTGAGAGTGCACAGAGTGAAAATGTGAGGGAATGGTGGGTGAAGATGTATAGAGCACACAGCACCACAGAGAGACGGGAAGACTCAAATTAGCTGAATATGAGGAGGAGAAATGGAGGAAGTTGTTAGACATTACAGCTACGCGCTCTGGAGTGTTGGCTCTATAGTTATGTCCTCTTCAAGACAGACCTTGAAAGATACTTTTCAGTGAGGGAAAGTCCACACTATTCATTTCACAGGGACTTTGCTTGCACTAGTACTGCATAGACTCAAAATCATAACTGTCTTGGCACAGGGCTCTTCTAGAGTTTTACGGTGTTCTTAGCACCCTGTGTGTTGTGTGTCTATTGGCTATATTGAAGCGAAAGGTCAAGGGAGGGGTGCTTCAAATTCAAGGCAAAAGTAAAAAAAAGGCATTTAAATAATCGCCACAAATCCAATTGACCTTTTACAAGCCAAAAACATTACACTCTATATTTTCATTTTAAATTTCTTCAGCCTACTTTATGCCTATAATATGCTCATACTGAAACAAACACATTGTGGTAAAGTTTAACCAAGCTTTTATCTGCTCTTACTGGTGTCATGGAGGTCTTCTTGAAATTTGCCCAAGATTATTTCTGCTCAACCACTTTCTCAATTCACTGGCTGCTTTTCTTCTGTAGTTTATTTACTTGTATTACTTTTTAAGTCTGACAAATCTATCTGATGTAGTGTGAGGTCATATTCAAAACCTGCAATAAAATGTTCAAATAAAGTAATAGGTGATTCGGTGGCATTAAAGGCTTTCTATGCAGGCATTGTTGCCTTGTTATTTGAAAACGAAAGTAAAAGCAAATCTGTGAATATAGTTTTGGAACAAGCTTTGTTCGCCTCACTATATTTCCATTTTTTTGGGTGCTGTGTGCGCTGTTGTTGTTTTTTTAGCTTAGTGCCAACAGGATGAAACCAAAAAACTGTCCTGAACGTAGTAAAACGGAAAAAAAGAGATAAAACAGTACAGCGTCTCCACATACTTCCAGGGGTATTATGTGATTGAGAAGGATTATTCATCTTTGAGTCCATACATTTTCTAAGAAAATCCTGCATACTATACCTTTAATGTCACACAATGGGACACTAATTGTCTTGCCTTTGCTAGTCAAAATCTTGAAATATCTGGCTGAGGAAACACCCCTGTTAAGATTAGTCTACTGATTTCTAACACAATAAATTCTAATGTTACATTAACGGAAACAAAGAGAGTTCAACAACAAAAAAAACCCTCAACCAACAACTGTGTCCTCTTCATAAACAGCAGGAAAAAAGCTTTTAAGGGAGCAAAGAGCAAGTGTTAGAGTGACACAACCTCGAGGCAAACTGACGGCCTTCACCGACATTAGAGGACTGAATCTACCTTTTATCTGCTGATACTGTGAAGTTTGTAATGTGGTGATGGAATCTGTTACAAAATCCTTTTAATCAACTGTTTTTGGAGCTCTATGACTGACGTGTGGATTTCTAATCAATACACAATTAACTTTGTCATGTCCCAACAGCTACTAGACTACATTCTGTAACCTTATGCATCAAATTAGCATAAAATATTTAGCACATCAAGGAGAGCCTTTCTTAAAAAATGCAACATCATGTTTGAGGCCAAATTCTAAATTCTGATCTCACAATCAAACCTCTAAAACTGCAAACACAAATAAATCGGGCTGTTTTTCCTCCCATTACTGTATGCATTATTGGTTTGCTATCAGAGCTTCAGATTAGTTTTGCTGCTGTTATTCCAGAAAATGATGATGAATATAATAATTTGATCCAGTCATATTACTTGGCATGATATAATACTATCCAACAAACTATTTCAGCGTCAGAGCCATAATGGGAGATCTGTAATCTCACAGTCAGTGCAGATCCTGGGATGGAGGCCTGAAATGAGTCATGTAAAACACGCCATGGGCTAGCATGCTATAATTCAGTTAAAGTGAGTACAGAAGTCAACTATCAGTATTGAGCTTTGTCTGTATTTGTGTGTGTGTTTACAAAAAAAGCATGTTCATGTGCAAATGTGCTTCAGTGTATCTGTGTGTTTCTGACTTTGGAAAAAGGAACTAAATTGGAGCAATCTAGACACCGAGGTCTACGCTTTAGTAGGCAAGGCACATCAAAAAATATATATTTTGTCAGTAACATCCTTGCCTAAATCTCCTGGTGTTCCATTACCCAGTGATAGAAATCCTAGTGGGGAACTACAGCCAACTTGAATGCCCCCCTACCCTCGCCCCCCCTTCCATACAACAAAGCATCTTGGACGAGAGAAATACTGCTGGAAACCTTTGAGGTTGGATTGAATGAATGAAAAAAGAGAAAATGTCACCAATTCCATCTTCGAAGATTTCAGATAGAGAGTCTGACAATGAAAGTACATCAAAGGGAAATGCAGACCCCACAGTCTTCAAAAGGCACCGTGAGCTGCAAATTCAGGGTTATTAAATAGTTGAATATTGACAGGGTTTTTCCTATTTGAGGTGAACGACACCTCAGCTATCTCCACAGATCCAACAGGACCAGAGAGATGGCGAGCACAGCGGAGCTTTCTCCACCTCCCAGCCATTCACAGCAGCCTTAATTGACAGGCGAAACCCTACAACGGCGCTTTTTTTCCCCTCTCCCTCTCACCTCCTCGCTGCTAACTTTGCCCACTGGACCGAGCTGTTGCTGAGCCAATCAGGGGAGGTTTTGTTTGCTGAACTCCGATACGTCCTTCAGCACTTTGGCCCCATTCATCTCACCAAACAATCCCCCTAAGAATTTAACTGGTGGGCAAACACACAGCACATGGGTAATGACGGGGGCACCTTGGCTGTCTGTGTGAATATTTACCCTGTCATCAAAGGAGGGGCATGCATATAAATCTATGCCTGCACTCCCAAGTTCAGGTTCAGGCTTTGGGAGTGCAGGAGGCAAAGAGAGAAAGACAGCAAGTGAACAGTCCTCACATCTTGCAGTCTCTGAAACGTGATAGAGCCTTAAACCTATGGAATATGATAGAAAATTAGCTTGCTTTGTAACTCGCACGCATGCAGAGGTTGTTTAAAATGTCAGATCCATGAATAAATACATTTGAAAATAAAATGGCAACCTCCCACGCGTCAGGGCTGTTCGACAAGAGATGTGTGGAAATGCTGTAGTGCATCCAAAGTACCCAGCACTTCTTCTTTTTTTCCGATCTAAAGGTTTTGTGCCCTCTTAACGCAATGAAATTGAAACAAAGTTTGGTTTTTGAGTTTTGTAAAAAAGTTGTGACCTTTTCCAGAGTATTCTATTCTGTTGTTTAACACCTGATAAACCATCCCTATTCCATTGTTCAACACCTGATAAACTCAATTCGTAAGGGCCAGGAAACAATTCTGCTAAGGAGAGAGGCAAGAAAATAGCTGCAATCAGCCACTAGATTGCATTGTTTTGTCTGCGATTTGGAAGAGTGGAGAGATTCTATCAGGCTAGTTCTTGTGGCTGATATGCCACTGCTGATACATTCAGCCCAGGTAAACTTGCAATGGGATGAATAGACATTTTATTTATACTTTCATATATAGCACTCCAGAGCTGGCATGGTCTATTGGAGACAAACAAACCGTGCCTCTCCATTTTTTCCATGTGTAAAAATGTTCATCTCTGCCAATGTTTTTCTCCTTTCATTCCCTCAACCTTGAACAGATGGTAACTTATAAGTATTTCATGTCAGGGGGACAAAAACATAAACTTAATGACGCTAATGAGTAAGAAATGATGATTAGTAAGGAAACATAAAATGATTCTTTAAAGAGAATGAAATCAAAGTTTAGGTCTGTGGATTTTGTGTATATGCATCCTATTCCCGAGGGATAACCTTAAAACATTTAAAGATGTGAGAGGGACTCAGTGAATCTTTAATGCATAAAACAAAATGGCTGCCATTCGTCACCACACATGCAAGCTGCACCAAGAAGAGAGAAACGGCACAGATCCTCTCTGTGCACTGTACCCCAGAGACCGTTTCTCCCTCAAGATCCTCTGCTGCTTCTATCTTTGCTCTCCACAGGAATACTGCTGCATGTGTGTGTATGTGTGAGTGTGTATTGGGGTGGTGGGGGTCTTTCTCCACCATCATCTCTCAAAGCTAGCGAGCATGCACCCCTCTCAGATCAACAAAGCTCTAGTCGCACATTACTGTACACGTCGATTCCACTGCAGAAGCAGACTCCTGCAAACCTGTCAGAGACCCTGAAGATACGAGCAGGCTAACATTAAAAAAGGATGACCTTATTATAAGTAGGTTCGTCGGTTATATTTTTTCTGGCATGTAGACAGAGAAAAGGTGATAATGGCAGGATGAGATGTTTTATTTATTCCTTTTGCTGATGTCTATTTATTATTCAATACCTCAGTGTGTTAGCTTCAAATGACATCCGAGGACTACAAGAGGCAAAATGTAAATGCACATCTACTTATTGGGGAAAGGTGTAAGGATGAAGGAATCTGCGTGTTATTACTGCCAGATCGTGCTGTGATATGAATAAACATATTTACTAAATGTAACTGAAACAAACAAAGGAGGATTTTTAATGAATTATAATCAAAATATTGTACAAGATATCGCCTCTGCTTTACATGGAATCAACAGTTCCCTTTTTTAATCTAAGTGATAGAAACACCTGTGATTGCTCCAACAGTCCAACTATAGTGATTAAATCAGTTAATAAATCATGTTTTATTAAAGAAATTACCATTTATAATACTGTCATTCTGTGTCACAATGCAAATATTTTATCCTGTGACCTCTGAAATTAGTTCTTACACACAGAATGGTAATCCAATTTATTATTCAAGATATTTTACTTCAATTTTTTGGAGTTCTACTTACATCAGGGTGTTGGAAATGGTCATTTGGAAATAATCAGCAATTATGTGACAATCCTGACCGCTCGTCAGCGGCGGCTGCCATCATTATTGAATCATCATCTCATATTTTGTGATCACACACCTTGTGGATTTTTTTACAACACTGGTTGCTGCTCTTTCGCTGTTAAAATCACCATGACATTATTTAACTTCCTGATCCATTATCGCAATTAGTTATTAATAAGACTGGAGACTGGAATTTATGGCTAGCATGTAAAATAATCATTTTGATACTTAGATAAACCTGCTGAGGTGTGTAGTCAGTCACATCTCTCTCTCTCTCGCTCTCTCTCTTTCACAAACACACTCACACACACTCTCTCTCTCTCTGTGTCACACACACACACACACACCTCTCTCTCTCTCTCTCTCTCTCACACACACACACACACACACAGACAAAGCCCTTTGTACTGTCTTCCACACCAGCACTCCTCCAGGGGCCAATACTGTGCTCCAAAGCCCTTTAGAGGGGCAGCAAGCCGGAAAATGACCCCATGCTGTCTCCGCTCGCCTCAGCCCCGCCTGGTTACGCCCGTTTCCCAGGGACCCGCTGAGGGTCCAATGCCCCTAGGCCTCCCTCTCACGCCACACTACCTCCCAGGGCCAAACGTTAACGGGGGCTCCTCACTGCGGACAATGGGAGCCGGGAAACGTGGGAAAGAAATGTCACAAGGCTCTCTGACAACCGAGGTTCGACCCCCTGACCTCCAGGGCTGGTCCCACTGGGCCTCTTTATGTAAACACAGGGTGTCCACACAAAAGCAAAGCCTGTGTTAATCAGATTCATAACCCATGTGAGAAGATGTATAGAAGCTAAGGTGTGGAAGCTTTAGGTTTGGACTGCTGGCTGACTTTAAACTGAAGAAATTATGGATTCATATATTTTCTTACATTTTTTATATATTTCTTTGCTTAAAAAAAAGCATTATTGTTAAAGTTTATTATCTGAATCAATTACGATGGATTATTCTTAAATAAATATAAAATCATGCAGTTCACCAATAACGGCTTAAGTCTCTTTACTCTGCCTGTCATAATGGAGTCATGAACAGGGTGAGTACAAAGACTGGACAAGTGTCTGCTGTTTGAACTCCCCATCGCCTCGTAAACAGTCCTGGTCATTTAACCTCTGACCTGCAGGCAGTGTCTGCTCTCAAATCGTCTACTGCCTCTCTCCATATGGGAGATGCAGGTCAAATGAGGATATGGTCAGCCACGCCGCGCCTTCCAAGGGGTCGGGGGGGTAACAGCACTGGATGGACACAGACAGGGTGGGTCCTGAGCACTGGTAGGGGGGCAATTTGTTGTGGGGTGGGGGGTTAACGAGGGGATGATAGGAAACACTCGACTTAACCCAACACTCCTTGACTTCGACTTGTTTGCTGAGATTAATGTGTGATTGGTTTTGTTTTGAACTTTTTTTAAGCTGCTTTTTAATTGTTTTTGCAAAATATAAAATATCGATTAAACTGTCCAATTCTAGAATAAAAAAAATAAGTTTGGCCCTTAAAAGTTGTTAAATGTCAGATCGATGCTCTCCTGGTTTTTTTTTAAGAATGGGATTTAATGTGAAATATTTGCTAAAAAGTGTGTTATTGCAGAAAGAAAACCCCTGCATGTTACCAAGTGATGCCTTTAAATGACTTGGACAACCAATAAACTGGACCTTGTGTCAGTTTTCTTCTTCACGGGTCACATAATTATAGTGATGGGCAGTGAGACAGCTGGTCATCCTATTTACAAACAATGGGCCTAATCTGTTTGCTCAAGGCCCTTGACAAGGTCCCATTGATGACCTCATTGGTACAAGAGCACATGTGTGGGTCAGACCACTGTGGTCACTAGAGGTCAGAGTTCACCACCCAAACACCACGACCTCATTCCCAGGAGACTCTTGCTGAAGGATTCCTGTGCTAGTTAGTGGACATCATTAAGGACTCAGGCTGGACAAGTGAAGGATTAATGACCCTTGACATGATGAGTTACTAACCTTGCGGTCGGAATTATGACCAGAAAGAAGCAAAGAAAAATACAATGAGTTTTTAATGCAGAGGAAGAATAAGAGCAAAATGTAGACATTGGATTCCCAATCCAACACCTGCCTAGATAAAGCCCCATGATAGAAAGCATTATAGTTTGAAAAGAGGAGGAAAATATGCACGGGAAGTCATTAACAATGCAGAACTGTGAGTGCGAAATGATAATTAACTCTCTAGATGGGGTCTTTAGAGGGACAGTCTTTGAGGATTGCATTTTCCAGTGTTGATCTCAAGGTTAACTATTCAGCATGGAAATAAGGGGCCAGAGGTGCAGCATTTTCTGACCACGAGCTACATCCAGAATTAGCATGTTATAATGTGTTTTGTATCCATATGAGCATTTGCATTGGTAGTTTTCATATGAATTAGCACCAACTTGGCTGGGCTCTATTATCCGTGCAAAAGCATCCACTTCTTGCGTAACAGCTTACTCCCTGCCCTTCCCGTCCTTATCCCACCCTCCCCATATTTCTCCATCTCCCCCTCATCATCACCACCACCATCGCCATCATCACCACCACCATGACCGCATACAAACCCCAAACTCACAGGACTGTGCTATTTATATGAGTATAGATGAGATGCTGCATTGTCCCATGTCTCCTTGTAACCCCCATGATCATAAATCTGCCCGCATGGCCTGTGATCGTTTATGAGCACTTTACATGAAGATCACTCTCACAAACAACGCCCTTCAGCCAGTAATGAAAGCCAAACGTCAAAGTTGAAGATCAATGTCAGGTTATGAGATTCGTGACAGGGACTGCTTGTATGTATATGACCCCATATGTAAAGAGGATCTCCAAGGGATGTGGATGGCGTACAATGTGAGATATAGAAGGATTCATTACAATAGGGGACATTTTGCTCTATATGACACTCAAGTAATGATACATGAACACCATTTTTAACTGAACTTTGGGCCTTAAAAAGATCTGGCCATAAAAACTTCCATGAAAAAAAGTGTGAAAGTTCGTTTTTGACCTTGAAAAGATGTTTTTACAAAATCCTCTTAATTCAAGGACTTCTTCCCACTATTTTCATCTGAATAATTCTGTTATGTAAAAAGTGTCATTACACGTTTCTAAACCCACTCATCCACAGCAAAATGTGTGTCCAGAACTTGATGCCTATAAATCTTTTTCAGGCTGCAGGGCAACTGAAATAAATTGAATCCCCCGATTGGGACATGCTTTCAGCCAGTAGCTGAGGTCAAGGGTTAAATGACTAAGGTCAGAGAGTCTTGAACCTCTGTCTAGGGACCTCTCAGATCAATGAAAGGGTGTTGAACATGTGTACTCGTAATGGGGGATTGATTAGAGGAAGGACAAGTGTCAGAGGAGTTGATTCTGTCATCAGTGTTACAGAGAATCATTTTATATTTTACCAAAGAAATGTGTAAACTATGATGGCACAGCCCTCCATCAAGGCTCTGCTCTATCTCACAATGTAACAAAAGTGAAAAATAATTTGTGTATCCGCTCCGTGATTTGGATCCGCCCCAAAAAGTTATGGGTTCTTAGCGTGGCCAAGTTTCATGAAAATTGGACCAGTATTTTTTCCGTAATTCTGCTGACAAACAGACAAACAAACAAACCGAACAAAATACATATTTTGGTTTTGAATGCTAAAAGACAAGTTCCTATTATTTCATTGAAGGCAACACTCATAAAATAGTTATCCAAATGAAAGTTCCCTGAAAGAAACAACAAAATATGTTGTTTGTAACTTCCCTCTAGAACGAAACGTACATTCATTTTCTGATCTGATGCCCAAATCGACAGGATGTCTTCCATGACTTATAATCAATTTTATAATGTGACAACATCAAAAGTTAAGGCACAAAGACAACTTGGTTACATGTACGAAAATATAACTGTTTGGGTTAAATAGGCTCCTGGTTAAGATTAGGGAAATATTCTTAGTTTTGGGGAATGAAAGGTCTCATTAGTTTGAAGGCGGACTGGAAAAAAGTAACACCACAACTACAACAACAACAAAAATAACCTATTTCTTAAGAAAATATATTTCAGCGTTACCTGTTCTACTTCTTCTACCTCCTTAAAACCTTGGAGGCCTGGTGTTAACCTGATGCTGTGACCAGACTCGGCCCTGGCTGTGCCCAGGCAGGTGCCAGCTCAGATCAGCGCCCCACTCTCTGGCCTGGGCCACAGATTAAAACACGTCTCCCTTTTGCCCACTTTCATCTACGGCCAACTGTCCAGCCAAGCATACCCTATGGCTCCTCACCCCTGCCTCCTCTTATCCTCTTCCTCCTCCTGCCTCTGCTTTCTCTCACATGTAGGGGACCGAGAGTGGCATGCAGGGACAAACCTGAGACCTTAAAAAAAAGACGAAGAAAACAGGAGGGGAAGGACATTGAGGGGTGGGGATGGTGAGGAAAAAAAAGAAGGCGAGGAGAAAAAGAGAAACGCACATTGTACTTTTCAAATGGATGGGAAATGATTCGCTGGGATTTGCTGACAATTATACGGTGGGGTTTAATCAATTCGGACCATTCACAGCGTGGAGAGGGCTGATCCCCCAGTACAAAGGAACAGACCGTGGGAGGGCGGTACCTGAGAAAGCGCCGGCCTGGTGTAAGTAACATGAGGCAACACTCCCCTCCCCACACATTGCACCGCAGCATATGGCCCCTCTCTGAACTTATTAGCTGGCGGATTAAGGCCAATCGCAGAGACCCAATGGCCTGTGGCTGCCTCCGTCGCACCCTCCCTCGCCCCTCTTCACCCCCAGGAATGAGGCTGACTGACAAGGGGCATTGTGTTGGGCACCTAGATCGCCACACCCCTCACTTACCCTGTCATGCGGTGCAGTTTGATGAGGTTATTTGGTAGAGAGAACAGGATCTGACCATTAACCTTACAGCCAGAGAACACACTGTACATACGCTTTGATAATTACTGCATCGTGTTATATCGGAACAGCTCCCTTCAAACATATCTACATCCTAATTTTTCATAAGATAATTTTAGCCTTTTCCCTTGACCACTATGGTAATACTACCTGCAAATTAGCAAACTGCTCGGCTATGGAGTGGATTAAAAGCACCTGAATGTGAACACACAGATTAGCCCTGTAGATATGAAGTCTAATTAGCATCTCATTGCAACTCGACATGCAAGCTCAACATGAGTGCAGACACGCTGAGAGAAAAGGCTCCATTGGCCAGGGGTTGATTATAGGTCCATTATGCACACAGTACTTAGTGATGGGCTGAGAGTAGGAATTAAGAGCTTGATGGCTACTGCGAGGGGACCTGGGCTGAAGTACAGGGGTTTTAGCAGTCAACAGGGTCTCGGGTCTACAGGAGGCCAAGACTGGGGGAGGCTATACAGTAGTCTCTGGCCTTCCTGAGTATTCATGGAGAGAGATTTGACAAGAGAGGAGCCCCCTATTTAAGCCCTCATTTGATCTGGCAAGCGGCAGGTGATCCTCTCCCTCTTTTTGTGTCAGACCGCGGGGGTTTGTCGACCCCTCGTGACCTGTCTTACCTGGCGCCCTTCAGGACACCTCATTTAGAGCGCAAGAGAGGAGCTAATTCAGTCATGGGTATCCACCCATCCTGGAGCTCCACCTGGCCACAAGGTTGCGCGGTCAGCTCCACACTGAGACAGCGGGGGTGCTCCAGGCCTGCTTTGCTAATCCCCTCATATACTGGGAGCTGCTGGAGAACCCGAAGGCTAGAGAAGGAGCAGAGAAGCCATCTTCCTGGTTCTTTTAGACAGGATTAGAGGCTCAGCAGGGGTTCGTCTTCAGGGGCGAGGCCTAACGCTTGGAGATCATGAAGGCATTTCAGAGACAACCAGAAGAAGGACCCGCTTTGGTCTGCTTCCCTCCTGAGACCACCTGTGACCTGTGACCTCACATCGAGAGCGCACATCCACAACTTGTGCTGACAAGCGCAACGCCCTTGAGTTTGTTGGAGGTACAGAGTTGACAGTATGCTGTATCGTGTATCGTGGAAAGCCTCTTCTCCACTTTCTGGTTCCCTCCAAGTGAGTGCTTGTTTGTTTGTTTGCTTTCAAGAAGGAGTTCTCGTTACGCGAGAGCCGAGCAGTTGATCTTTAATGAGAGGGGAAATCCTCTCCCCCCTCTCCCTGCAGGATGGTTCGCTATACCTTATCTTGAACCCCCCTTTGCTAGCTTTCATGTGTGTCTCGTCATTCCGGGGTGAGTGACTGCTCCTCAGAGACTGTGTCTTTGAGAACCAATGATTAATGCTCTTTGAGGATGGGGAGGGGGGGCACTGCACCTCACCTTCTTTACATACAAAGCAAAAGACCCTGCTTTTCCCTACACAAACAGTGATGCCACCGAGAGAGAGTCAGTAAGAGAAACACACACAGGCTGCCTGCGCTTCGTAGACACAGATATAAATGGGCGCCCTAATAGTAAAATCTTTTTCTCCACCCACCTCTCCCTAATCAACGCTTCTGCACTTTGTATCTCACCATTTCTGACACTCTCTCACCTCTGAAAACACCTCAGAAGCCCGGCCTCTCTCATCAGAAGCTTTTCTCACAACAGCATTTGTCACAGTATGGGCAAGAAAAACTATTTTAAGAATGAACATATCTGGTTACTGCTCCCACAGCTTTAGAAATACAAAACCATGAAAACCACCAAAAACACTTACACATGATTGCATTCGATTTCTTTCATTTAGTGAATGCCAATAAAAAGGGGTGCTTATCAATGATCACCACATTAAATGCTTGTAATGCTAAAGAGCATTTAGCAGAGGCTATTAGATAACCATAGTGATAAAACCTAGAATGGCATCAATGCAGGGCAACTGTTAACATTTCAGATTAGCTCCATGCTGAACCTCAGGGTTCATTTGGCTGCATTTGCTTCCATTATCGACTGAATAAGCAGATCCGGCTGGCGGGGATCCATTTCTCTCCACACACTGTAGCACTCTATCTCCGTCTGAGCCCACTCAAATCACGTTAGCCAGTCAAATCAGGTTAGTTCCTCTTAAGCGTCAAACGTACTTTTAATTCAAAGCATCACTTCATCGACACCAGACTTGTTGGCATGCCAGAGCCGGAGTTGTCAGTGCCTCTGCACTGATCCACATCCACCGGGGTCAGACAGATCAGGATATTGAGCCAGTCTGTGTGAGTGTGAGGAGGGAGGAGGGGTGTCGAACTATGAGATTTTTTAGGGTTGGATGAGAAGAGTTACTGACAATCTGGCAGTCCCTCACACTGACATGTGTGTTTGATGGTACACACAGCCCGTCGTCGGCCTCCCTGACCCAGTGCTGACACACTGAGGGTCGAGTGTGTGACAACATGCGCCTGTTTGTGCTGCGGAGGACCGCGGTTTGTCGAGGGTGGGTTGGTGGGGGCAAGGACGAGGCTGGGGGGGTTTGAGCGGAGGACAGGGGTTGTGTCGAGACTGCCAGTCTTTGTGGTTATTGTTGGGCATGGAAACACACCAACCAAACCACACTGATTTTCAGATTAAGCCCAGAAAACACACAAATCAGAGTAATGTAATAAAGTCTTCATATTTTTAAATAAATGTGCAAATAAAACAACAAATTCCACTTTTCTCCAAAAATGTGATAAAGTGTCTTTTTGGACAGCACAGATGAGTTTTATCAAAATTGGCTTGTGGTCATTCATTTCTGACCCCCTCCAAATCCACATGAAAAGCAGAGTTGTAGGCAGCACTAACACTGTGTCTTATCTATAATAAATCAGCAGGGTGAATGCAGAACAGCAGCGCTACACAGAAACAGTATTTCACAGCTTTTCACTCCGAGGGCTTGGTGTAGACATTGTTAAAGTCCAACTACGAACCAAGCTGGATTTATCAGCAGACCCCTGCTCTTATCCCACTCGCTGCCTGCCAGGTACGTTTAGTGTCCATTTCTATAAGCAAAAAGGTTCCAAAGAGCAAAGAGATGTACAAGGTGCAAATGAAAGAGAGATAGACTCCCTGTCAAAAGTTGAATTTTCTCTTTTCATGCGCCTGAGGCCACGCTTGCATCATGTAAGACTAAATAAGACTCCCTGACCATATATGAAATAAAAAATCACAGGCAATAGGCAGAGCTGCAAGGCTTTATGTTACAAGAATAAAAGCTAAAGTCCTATAACTGTATCCTCAAACATATTGCACTTTTTCTTGGAGACATTTGTTTTTGCATCAAGAATCTCTAATGATTTCACTGTCTTAAACATTTTACTAACATCTCACTAATGTCTTTTCTGCTGCACCGTTTCTTTGATTCTGCAGCGGCAATTTGATGCACACCATACACTTGGAACAATTATCCTCTTGAAAATAACTGAGACTGCAGGTCGTTCTGACTCATATATATGCCGCGAGGTGGAGTCAGGTAGTCTGATTGTCTGAGGCTAATAACAGTAGAGTGGGAGGAAGAGGTGCACGGAGGAGAAGTTAAAAAGGCTATGAGGCTTACAGTGGGTGTAGGCGGACGTCTGGGGCTAAATGTGTGTGTGTGTGTTTGCGTGAGGGCACAGTGTAAGTGTAGGCACAGTGGGGTACGCTAACCCTATCCTGATAAATGTGTGGGATGTGAGGATCGTTGTGGAGCCTCAGAGCCAATCTGCCCAAGACCCTCACTGTAGCCTGAGGGCCTCCTCTGTGCCTCCCTCTACCTGCCTGTCTCTATTTTCCACTCTCCGGTTATTCAAACACTCCAGCTTTCACTGCATAAAAAAGGCTTTTCTTGTCGTTTTAATGTGTGTGTTAATTTGCATTATTTGTAGAAAATTCCACAGCTTAACTTGTAAATTTTTTTTTAACCAAATCACTACTCAAAATTAGTCATGACTTCAAATATTCAACACTAAATAAAGCATGTGTTACCTCAATTAAATATAGGATCTTTAAATTAAATCCACACCTAACTGACTTTTTTTTTTATGAAACCCCCCCTTTTTTCCCAAGCTATTATTACCATTTATGTGCTGACAAGTCCATCATTAAGAGCGGCCCACATTAAGGCAAATGCACAATGCCCTCCTCTGTCGAAACTGTGAATTAGCTGCTTCGTTACAGTACAGACGGAAGCCTCACGACAATCACTCTGCAGCAACACTGTAATAACCGCGCTGTGCATCAACAAATAGACATTACAAAATGTGTGAAATATAGATGACACAAACACTTTGTAAATGTAATTTTTTTGCATTTGAACTGATGAGTGGTGCAATATACAGAGCTGGAATCAAATAAAGAGTGAGCGAGAGGAAGAAGGGAGTGATGCAGAATCAGTGCATGTGATGGAGCTGAGCAGCAGACAGAATAAGGTGGTTTTGATCAGGAGTTTCTCTGGGATAATTGTCAGGATCTGCTGTTTGGAAGATGACTGACAAAAGGAAAAATATGACAGTGGAATTTGTTGAGGAAACATGAAAATGTGTCACACATCCGTCAAACAAAGAAATGCAATATTTATGGATTCTTGAAGAACCTCTCTCTCTCTCTCTACACACACACACACACACACACTGAGACACACACATGCATATTGTTAAAGTCTTCTCAGCGTCTTCTCTACAAATCATTTCCCATGTCGTCATGCGTCTCCCTAACGTTCTCCCATAAAAGGATTAACATGCAAAAAAGGCTGTTTACATAACAATGACAAGAGTGTTTAAAAATCCACACTCCAAACATGATTATGATAAGCATGTGAAAGTTTTAACAGTCCCTCAAGCATATGCAGGAGAGCATTTTTTACCCTTTTATTAGCCATAATGTTTTTGATGGTTAAAGGCTGTACAGTGCAAATAATGATGTGTGTTTCAATTCACAAATACACATGTGAATTTTTCTTAAATCATTTTTGTCTTCTTGTTTTCTCTTTTATTACTATTAAATAGTAAAGCTCAGAAATGTATTAATTTAACAATTTCATTTATTTTGATTTTTAAACTTATGATTTGATAGAGGTTATTCATTTTAGATATTATCTAATATGCACAATAATTACATTTTATGCCAGGCTATTAATAATTAACACACAAGCATGCACTTGCTTAAATACACAGATGCACATACACACGCTGCCTTTGCTAATTGATAAGAAAGAAAGAAAGAAAGAAAGAAAGAAAGAAAGAAAGAAAGAAAGAAAGAAAGAAAGAAAGAAAGTTTTTTCTCCTCTCTTTCTCTTTCCAGAGAGCCCGTTGATTAATTAGAGCTATCTGTCTGAAGACCTCCTGGTACGGTTAGACAACCTCTCCTCCCTCACCTCTCTCTCTCTCTTTCTCCAACACACTCACACACTCACACACCTACTAAGAAAACAAAACCCCACTAATCATCTGAAGCCTGTGCTTTGTAGGTGGGGCCCAGTCATTATCAGGCCTCAGCAGTGCAGGTTTTTGTTGGTTTTAGCCCCGCATCCTCAATCAATCGCTAACAGGAAGAACTTTAATCAGGGTTTTAATGCAGCTGTACAAGAGGTGGGCCGGCCCATTGTCTGGGTCTGAAAAGGTTGATCGGAGGGGAGTCCTCTCGCGTTTCTTTACATTCACCTGCTGGGCCCTATTGGGTCCCTTTCTGAAAGAAAAGGACAAGGGAAATGAATAAAGAACACAGTGTGTCTGCTCAACCAGCCTATGGGTTAATCAAGGAGCTACTTGTCATCTCCACAGAGCCTCACAGTTCTGGCCGTTAAGCTCTCCCCTTCTCTTTCCCATGCCAATTCAGACACACTGAGGAGCTGGGACAAGACGAACAACAGCGGGCCATAACACAACCATGAGCTAATGATATGCTACTCCAAAATCAATGTATGAAGCAGGAGGGGGTGCTGGGAAAGGAGAAGGGCAGGGAAGAAAAACTTTATGAAACGCAATTTTGAGAGTGTGAATATATGTGAAAAAGAATGAAATGACATCGAAAACAGATTCAGAAATATTGTACTGTGGGCAAATGTGTTTTCAGAAAGTTGCTTTGTTTAATACAAACATTATATACAGCCCGGCCTGCTCAAACTGCAGTGGAGGCTCCGCATAGAGCTTATAAAAACACTAATGCAATGCAGCACACACACACACACTATAGAGTTGTTTTGTTACTTGGGTATTTTTCTTTGTATTTTGGTACTAAATGCTGACACCTCAGCAATGCACACACACATTTCTGAGCTAAAAATTCAAACACCTCCTTCAGACATTTATCACATGCACAACCTGCTAAGGTGATGTAATTTCAGTCCTCACTAAGACCCCTGGATTTCTAGAAAAATTCTGAAAGGAATTTTAATGCAGTTTATCAAGGAATTGCTATTTGCAAAGGTGCAGTGGGGCAACATTTGCTCCGTTTCAAAGCCGTTTAAATGATGCTCTTACCCCATCTAGTGAAAGGAGAGAGTAATTCCCACCATCCAAACAAGTGTGTGTGAGTCTGTGTGTGTGTTTGGTGTTTCGCTTAAATGAATATCTGAAGAATTAGAATTAAAAGAGGAAATGAAAGTGTTGACATAATTCCAAACAGAGGATGTAGGTGTATATTTTGAGATTAAGAAAAAGGGGGAAAAAGAAAAAAGAACATCGTAAAATGTATTTGTGCTGTTATCTCTATATTAATTATATATTTGCTTCCGCTTAATATTCCTCACACAAAGACCACAAGAGGGCATTATTTAATCAGGGTACTATAAAAAAAAAAAAATCTATTACAGATTACACTGAAATTAGAATAAAATAAAATCCAACGTGTAAAGCTTGAATTCAGATAAAGACAAAGCTGACAAAATCTGTGTTTCAAACCATATCATTATTATTATTATTATTATTAAACATTTACTAAAAATGTGAACACATTTCAGATTAACTAAAAATATTATTTCACAAAATAATTCATGAATACGAGTTAAGAATTGTCCTTTGGGAAAAAACGATTTACAGAAATAAAACACCAAGCCATAAATAGCATAAAATTAGCAATCATTCTCATTAATTAAATGCATTTCTTTTTTCTATTTTCTACTGCTATACATTTGACGAGACGAGATTTAACTGAGCAAAGGCTCGGATCAACATTTTGTATCAACATGTTTTCTGTAGAAAGTTCAACCCAGACGTCTATGACATTTCCAGGATAAAATGTGTGCAATTTGCGGAGCACAGAGGGTGCTTTGGAATTATGCGTGTACTTTAAACGTCAGATTTGTCAGAGACAATGTAGACTGGTGACTAATGGCTGATCCACCTGACAGGGCTTTTTGTTGGAGTCCACAGGAAGTCCACAGGAAGACTCCAGCGCTCTGCAGCAGGGATTGATGCTCTTATAAGAATGCCCTCTAACAAAAGGGATGGTGGCAATTAGGAAAACAAAAGAGAGGAGGGTGCCAGTGATTATAGTGGGAGCACTTCAACAGCCAACACCCAGCTTTCACACTGTCAATTAGAGAAGCAATGAAGAGCGTCACAAAATATAGGCTACCTTCTGCTGGTTAACATTTGTTAAATGTGTTCTTATAAAAGCTCTGTGATTATTGTTGGAAAAAAATATGACGAGAAATTATTCATTTTAAAAATCTATTTTTTTATTAGTATTATTATTATTATTGTTATTGTGACAAAATTGATGTTGTTTTTACATAAAAAAACAGGAGGAAAAACACATTTGGGCATTTTTCTGCTATCTGTTATTATATGTCTGTCATTACATTTGGTTTTATTTCATGAAATAAACGAGGCATGGAAACTGTGAACCTGTCTGAGTAGAAAATTGAAAATGAACATCGTGCTTAATTCATAATGACTGCGTTTAGACTCACTTGAGCTTGCTCAATTAACACATTTCTAAATGAGAAAAACACGCTGTATGCACATGCCGGTTCAATTTTATTCACTTCAGTTTTTACAAGCTACATTTAAAAGCTTATTTTGGCTGATTTGCAGCGTTTGAGTGCTGATTTTGACAGGCACTCACTGCAGAAGGTCAGCAATTCACCTGTAAGTCGAGAAATTACCCTGCCTAATTTTTGCTGTCCTTCAGGTGCAGCCTGACAGCCTCCTTTGCATTTTAATGCAGACAACCTGATTATTAAATCTTAGAGGGCTTTTTTTTGTCTGAAATAAATGGTTTTGGTTGCTGGGCAACCTGACTTGATCAAACACAGCTCCCCTCCCCCAATTCAAGCTCATAATTCTTCGTCTATATTCAGGCATCTAGTTCTTAATTAGATTAAGATGCAAAACCCCCACTGCGAGCAAATTCACACTGATGTACGAATCTCTAATACACACACACACACACATTCAATATATAGCGCTGCTTCAGTGATGTACACACACATTTCATTTATTTCAACAATATTTCGAGCGGATATATAATTTCTGTAATAATATATTAAGAAGAATGCATTGATTTGAAATGTAGCATTTAACCCTAAATGTTTGATTTATTGGGATGTTTGGGGTGACTTTTAATGGTTATCTTTTACCTTTGCAATTATGATAGAAATTATAGAAATATGATAGAAATACATTTCATATTTTTAGAAGGAAAAAAATCTGCCACACAATTGCACAACACAATATAATACAATGTGTCCATGGGTCGGACACGTCTATGCTCAAACACACAAATACACTCCAGCTCTTTGGGAGGAAAAAGAGAACAGTGCCAACAGATGGGCCATACATTACTCCACCAGCACACTATATGTGCACCCATTTCACCCAAATGGCCCGGCTATTTGGAAAGGTGAGGACATTGCACGTTGATATAAAGGGTCATTTGGAGGACTTGTTGGAGCTTCGTACAGTGAAGGATTGGATTTTCACCAGAACGGCTGCACTTTAACATCACTCTATCTGCCCTTCTCTGCATTTCACTCAGAGCTCAGGTGCTCAGAATGATGTGTGTTTTTTGCTCTCCGGTGATTTAAATCCTGGCAAGCATTCACAAATGAACACGAGTTACTTTGTTTTCTAAATAAAACATTTCCATCTAAACTCACTGAGGGGAAAAAACTGAAATACTCTTTCACTGTTTGCATTTGTCTTCAAGGTAAAGTTAAATGGATCATTAAATTTCACTCGATTCTCACTGGTCTTACTGTGGAGGAAGGAGCTGTATGCATATAGCAAACCAAGGACAGTTGGATTTGCTATAAAGAGCATGCCATTTTTGCTCTCCCTGGAGCTATGGCTTTGATTGAATCCTGAAATGAGTTGAAATGTCACAAATCCCTACCAATATGCTAGAAATGAAAATTGGCCTTGGGGTTTTAAGGTTCCTATTAAGGGTGTGCTTAACACATTCTGTTAAGTGTGGTTGGAGTGCATCAAAAATACAACATCATTATGTGTCTCTGCGCACTCAAGCAAAATGTCCCTAAAAATTCCTCGATGCTGAGGAAGTCTCTCTGCTGAAGTGCAAGAGAGCTCCGGATCAGGCCTCCACAGGAGAGAAGCCGCAGAAAAGCCACGGGGCAGCTGGGTCCAAATTAAACCTGGCAATATTTGAGCAAAACGGGAGCAATTATCATTTCAGACTGGTGCCGAAAAAGCTGGCTAAATCCTGTATTTTTCTGCAGAATGTTTGTGATACGAGAAAAAAAATCTGTCAAACTGGAGCACTGGTGTCTGAATGCATGTAAAACTGGCTTTTATCACAAACTTCCCCTTATATATCACAGTAGATCTGGCTACTTTTATGTCAAATTATAGTATATGATACCTTCTGCAAAGTCTTGTTTTATTAGAAATAATAAACTCTTCCTCTGCATCAGCATCTCCTTTCTGGTAATGCCTGTCTCGCTCTGAATGCACTGATTTGATACAACCATCCTCCTTCCTGTGTGCCCCTCATCTCTCAGGTAGCTGTATTTTCAGGAAACAGGAGAATGACTCTCCTCGCTGCTTAGTATTCACGTCACGTAAAGTGGGTCTGTGTTCCTCATTTAGTTCTGTACTGTACAGCTGGGGAGCTGTCCGGCGCGCGGCGGCAGTATGCAAATGACTCTGGATTTGAATGGAGATGGAGGTAGACACAAAGCTCAATTAGAGACAGAGAGGGAGAGAGAGATGGTGGGGGAGCTTTGAGTGTCTGGAGGGGAGGGGGAGGGGAAAAGGGGGATAAAAAAAACCTTGGCTGCTTAATGCCAACCTGAGGAAACCAATGTACGGACACATTCAAACACAAAGGCACACACAGATGTGAATGCACTTAAATAGCCAGGCAGATTTCTAAATTCTTCAGACAGGCAGCTGATCTCTGAGGGGCTCAGACAGCTCAGCTCTGTGATGCGTTTCGGTCACACCAATCACACCGAGAATATCCCACATCATCCATATCACACATATCATCAAAACAAAAAGGTATCAGGCGAGCACAGGTGCACTTCCTCTTTTGTTTAAAGCCCAAAGAGAGACTCTTCCATGCGGCAGAAAGTACGAGGGGGATGGCGGCCATTTTGTTCTTGGGTGTTAGCCGATGCCCAGCAGCAGTACATATCACCTGACCCAGCGCCTGCATGAGTGTCCTTGGAGGAGTGTCTGACATCAGCACTGCCACCCCTGGTTGCCACGGCAACCATGGCGCAATTGTGTGTGTGTGGGGGGGTGTGAGGCGTTTGTGCTGGATGGAGGGCAGAATAATTAATATGCACATATAGGGGAGTTTGAATCAGGATTTAATTGTATTTGTTGGTGTGTGAAGCTGAAATGGATTGAACGCTACAGCAAAAACGGGGGAATATCAGAGAAGGGGAAAAAGAGATTAAGCGAGCTCATTGGTCAGAGAAATCATTTGCATCGTTGTCAAGGTTATTTCCAAATTATTTCCTTTCATACAAGAAAGTAAGTTCAGAGATGAGACGGTGGGGAGGTGGGCCACAGGGTGGGGATTATCCTCCTCCTCCCTCCTCCTCCACAACATTATCATCATCATGAATAGTTTACAAAGCTGTGTGAAGCCAAGGTGATGCTTCACACAGCATCAATCTGTCGGTCAACGTCTGACTTTGTGTCCATGAATTGCAATAATTTCAGCATGCCTGGAATGGTTTTCATATGGAGCTGGGAAATAACAGACAGGAGTGCAGACTTGACTCTGGGTGGATGAGACTAAGTTGATCAGGGAGGCTCAAAGATCATTCAGCTGATCTGGTGATGCCACAAAGTCACCCAAGTCTGATTTCCCATAAAACACTGCCTGTCAGTTTATATAGGCAAACCCTTTAGTCACTGAGACACACAAGCCTGACCTAACATTTTGTCTCCCTCTTGGAAACCCTCTCTCACACACACACACTCTCATATACACTCTCAGAGTTTTACTTGCTGCCTTTGTGTCAATCACATCCCAACATTTCTGTAAATAAAGAGGCTGCAAGCTGCATTGTCTCATTACTGCCAAAAAATATGAACAGCAAGATTCAACAGCAATGTAAAAAAAAAAAAAAAAAA
>CAFUXE010000877.1:323328-336813 GCA_903364295.1 Serranus cabrilla | reverse complement strand
AACAGTGCAAGTCAATATGGTAAATAAACTATAAACTGGTAAGCAAGTGTATGGACAGTGTAAAACGTCATATATGCCAGTTTTTGTGGATTACCCTGATTTAATTATTAAAATAAACAAAAATAAATATAATGTATTTGTCCATTTTTATTTTATTTTCAAGAGCAGGTTAACTAACGCCTTTGGGATCCCCTATGCAGTTGGGGGTCATTTGCATAAGTGGAGTATTTCTGATAAAAATAGATAATGTACAGATGTACAGGGTATTTATATTAAGTAGGCCTAAGCCTATATGTCGGCTCTACATTGGGTTGTTTGTTGGTTACTATAATGTGGGGAAAAAAGCTTACCTTTGCACCTCTTTACATCCATGTAATCCCATGTCATACCCTACTTAAATTGATACGGCAATTACACAATATCTCACGGGATCTAAATGCAACCTGCTATGCATAACTCTAAATTCACAGATAGCCAAATTGCTATTTAGTTAAAAGTCCACTTGTGCTTAAAAATAAAAACAAACAAACAAAAAGATAAAATAACATGTGATTGGCAAGAGTTTTTAAGAGTCAGTGTCTGAGGAAGCGAGAGAGCGAGAGAGAGATAGTCGCCTATTATAAACACATTACATTTCTTTTGCGCACTGTAACCTAACTTACGGTAGTATTGCGTCATCAAAAAGGGGACAACGGTGACGCAAGAGAGTGGCGACGCGCATCAGTTTTATTTATCATTGCTGGTGTTTCTATTTTACTGTTTGAATGTCCACAAGGAATTAAGAGGCTGCTTTCCATACAAAACATATTGTTTCTTTACATAATTGTCGCCCTCATCACTGTCCCGTTTTTGAATGGACTAGCGTATATTTGACACAGACAAAGTAAGTTAACTGATGCTAGCGCTAAGCTGTCACACTGTGAGCAACAGGCTAACTCTTGTCTTCTGGAAATGTACTTGTTTTCCGCTATTTGTTGACCGTTTTACTCCGTTTCTTGCAGAAGCAGACATGTTTCACAACAGTTCACATGGAAAGTACTGGATTTTTCTAAGTGAAGACGAAGTTGAGCATAAGAGATCCAAGGCCAACCAGAAATTCCGTAACAAGATACTAGAAAGTGGGAAGGTAAGTAGAGTATAACAACAGCGCAAAACAAGAACAAACGCTAAGAGTGTGGTAGTTTACCTTACCTCATTTCGTCTCTGTGTCTGAATCAGCCTGGAGTGAGTGAGTCCAAGTTCCTGGAGCGTCATGAGGAAGACGTTTTATTCCGACACTATGAGAAGAGGATGCTGGACTTCTGCAACGCTTTCAAGCCTGCAATGCCAAAGTCTGTTGTGGTACGTGTGTGTGCTTATATGTCATTTGCGTGAAAACAACGTGGCCTTACTTCCGGTAGATCTCTGATCCGCCTGTGTCTCATCTGTGCAGGGTACAGCCATCATGTACTTCAGGAGATTCTACCTTAACAACTCCATCATGGAGTACCACCCTAGGATTATCATGTGAGTACAGATGTGTTTAAGGGAACATTAAATAAGCAAGCATTTCAGAAGCTTAAATGAACAGGCATTGGTGGTAAGATACAATTATTTAATGAAACATGAATGAACAAATTGCCTCCAAGTTGTGTCCAGATACTGGAAGCAATGTAATTTGGAGCAGCTGCAAAATATGGCTAAACACTGTTGAAAAAAGAATTCTAATATATTATGTTTCCTGCAACATTTTCAATTATAATTTTGTAAAGTTACCACATATACTGAATGTAGCTTTTAGCCTGACTTGAATGGGGAAAATGCAAGTAAAGGGAGCTCAAAACTCAAAGCTGTTGCAACATTAAACTATTCTATGCTGGAGTTTTTAAAAGAGTGTTGCTTTGAAAGGATTCAGTTTGTTTAGAGCATTCCCAGTCTAATTACTATACATCAGCACTACATACATCACCAATACTCCTGAAAAAGTATATAGTTCTGCCTTGTTTTTACCAGTCCGTACAACTGATTTCAAACTCACCTTTCTGTTTCAGGCTGACGTGTACATACTTGTCATGTAAAGTGGATGAGTTTAACGTGTCCAGCACCCAGTTTGTGGGCAACCTTCTTCAGGAAACACCCGAAGGGCAGGAAAGAGTTCTGGAGCAAATCCTTGAGTACGAGCTGCTGCTGATTCAACAACTCAACTTTCACCTGGTGGTACACAACCCCTACAGACCAATGGAGGGTCTGCTCATCGACCTCAAGGTAGGTGGATTCTTGAAGAGCCCCAAATGTTGCTTTTTTTACTGTCATATTGCTGTCTGGCTCACTAAATAGTTGTAATCATTTGTCCTCTGTTGACATGTTATGACCTTTTCATATATTTAATTCCACAGACAAGATATCCTACGCTAGAGAACCCAGAGTCACTGAGGAAGAGTGCTGATGACTTTCTGACACAGGCAGCCATGACAGACGCAGGGCTGCTGTTTCCCCCCTCTCAGATCGCTCTAACAGCTATTCTGAACAGCGCCTTGAGAGCCGGTCTCAGCATGGAGAGGTGGGTCATTAGACATGCACATGTACATTTTCAAGTAGCTCTGTTACTCTTCTGTTACTAAGTTCATTTGTTTGTATAGTAACTAAAGGAAATGTACAATCAGAATAAAAATAAAAACCTTAACAGTTGTGTGAAAATGGAAACAATCCTTTTGTTTGTTTCAAATGTCTAGCTACCTGACTGAATGTTTAGGACTCAAAGAGGACAAAGAGACTCTCTCAAAGATGTATGACTCAATGAGACGTGAGTAAATCGCACCATCAGTGTGACACCACAAGATGGTGATATTGAGCTTCAGTGCCGTATGCTATATAAGACAAGGAAATGTTCTCTGTTCATCCAGGCATGAAAACCCTCCTGAAGAAGTATGAACTCCCCAAAGCGGAGGAGGTGAATGTTTACAAAAGGAAGCTGGAGAGGATTCATGCTGAATTTGCCAGTTCAAGCAAGTAAGATGAAGTCACATGCTGATTTTTTTCCAATGATCAGGGAGAATATAGTGTCACAGTATACACTGCCAAATAAGTCAAAATGCAATTTAATTGTGGATTGAGAAGCCAAATGAAATGTTTTTAATGTAATCCTTTTTTTATATAACCCTCTGAACCCATGAACCCTTCAACAGATTTGAAAGACAATGTTTTTACGCCAGACCAGAGGGGTGAGGTCATGATAGATTTTAAGTAGGGGTTATAGGGCTTGTGCAGCCCCAATTATCTACAGTATTGGTAACACGTGGAACTGAGGAATTTGTCAAAATGTTATACAGATTAAATTTAATAATAATGTTCATAAAATACATTTAACTTTTTAGTTTTTTTCTGATTCATACTTCTAGTCATGATTGTCCTGTTTCCATAGAGGTGCAGGACTCAAGAGCAAAAAAACAAAAAATACTGAAACTACTTGGGGTTCAGAGGGTTAAAACCATACTAGTGTAGTTTAGTTTTAACATTTAATACTGTTACTATACTAACTGTGCTGAAGTGTTGTGCATTGCTGTTGGTGTATGTATGCTTTTTGTAATCACATGTGTAATTTATATCCCCCCCCAACACCCAAGTAAGCAACTCAAGGTTTCCATTGCCATACGTTGTAACAGTTTTATTTTAGCCAGGTTGTCGTATCTAAGATGCAAAAGGTTCAAGGTTCAGTATCAGGTAGAAAAATAAAAAGGAACACATCATCAGCTGTATGAAATACAGAAAGGAAGTACAACAGCACGCCACATTCCTACCTACATCATCCATACCATGTAGCACAGCTGATATTGGTATCGCTGATGAGGAGACGTTTCGGCTCATTCGTTATCATTTATCTGTCTGTTAACACTTGGTGAGGTCGGTGAGGTCCGTGGTATCTTTAAGTGCAACTACAGTAAACAGTTTGGTAAACTCTTAAGCTATGACAGGCACAGATTCAGACTCTGCAGCTGCTTGAATCGTCAGGAGGCACACGAGGCCGACCCTATGTGACTTTGAAGTTGATAAATCTGTGCATGGCATGACTTCTCAGGATGGATCTATATGAAAATAGTCGGTGCAGAGGTGTACTGAAACGCCACCTGTGATGGCGGGAGAGCAGGAGAGACTGCAAAATGCATGAAAGCTTTTGTTCACACCCCAAGGCTTAGAGGGAGTTCAGGTGATGTTTGTTAGAGCAGCATATATGTAGGCCCACACACTATAGCAGGATCCATTCAGGGTTAACACATGCACAGGACAGGTTACAGAGATCTCCTACAAACTCTTAGACTATCTTTCAGCTCTGTTCAGCTAGATCATACACAAACACCGTTTACTTCTATACAAGCCTAAGTATATAATATCAACAAACAAAGCAGCGTATAAAAAATGTAACAAGTGGTTCCAGTGGTGCGTGGTAGTTCATACACAAAGACGGTGCGAGTCGTTAATGGTTTGAAGGAAGAGCTTATCATAAAATCAGGTGACGTGGGCGAGCGGATGGTGTGTAGAAAGGGACTTAAGGCTTGTGTCATCTTGGAGAGAGGTGCTGTGTTTAATTTCCCTGATGACGGCAGAAAACGCTACTTCAATGCTTTGGATTGCCTCCCCTGTAATCCTCGCAAGTTTTGTCCAAGGATGGGAGCGGCTGATCAGGGTGCCACATTTGTCTGGTTTTCCAGGGAGGGAGTGGCAGGCATACCAGGATAAAAGAAGTTCACACATTTCTGCAGTTGACTGTATCTCAGGTCCATCTTCATAGAAATCATCTTAAGGTCTTACGCGACAAGGCTTCTTGTCAAAATGTTAATCGGTTCAACACACTGTCTGTGTCTGAAGCATTTTGGGAAGGGCTTTGGAAGGACAGTATTCAGATAAGCAGCAAGTGGTTTCCCATGGAGAACAGCCATATTGCGTTTGAACTGCCAGAAATCTAGGCCACATGCTTATAAATACAAACTGACTTAAGTCTTCGGTCGGGCACCTCATGGGATGAGGCCTCACTTTGGCTGGCTGGCTGTGCGGTCTGACTACCACACTTTGATTCTCAGGTGGAAATCTGTAAAACTCACATTACCTGGATGGCAGCAGCCAGTGACATGATGGTGCACTCTGTCCTGTAAGATAAAGTGGACATGTTTGTGAAAGGCACATGCTTGGAGAATTTTTGTGTGTTAAAATGCTGTAAATAAGTCTGTATGTACACATTGCTTGAACTAGCCTAAATGAAGTTATGTAACAACTGAAAATGAAGAAACATGGAAAACTACAACTACAAATGATCATGACGGTGTAGTGGAGACTAAATGCCACATTATTTACCTAAATGAGTTAGGGCTGGGCGGTATAATGATATACATATCGTTATCGATATATTTTTCTATATGGTCTGTAAAGCAATGTTGAAAAAAACATTTTACCATAACAAAGTCAAACTGCATTAAGGCAAAAGTTGCATTATTTGATTCTGGGAGCAAAGCTGAAGCGAATAATAGATGCTGTTTTGCTAATATGTAGTATATCAACAAAGGCTTTATCATGATTATATTTCACATAGACTATTTATTCTATCACCAGGAAACATGCTATATCAGGATATATATCGCTATCAAGATATAACAAGACCTATATTGAGGTAGAGGATTTTGGCCAAATCGCCCAGCCCTAAAATGAGTGTTGAAAATGGACTTACACAGGTTTGTCACAAATGTTGAATGTAAGGAACAGAGTTCACCAACAATTACAGCTTGCAAAGATAAGTTCTGATAATGAAACATTCACAACAGTAATTGTAAACTTGCTGTTCTGTTACGTTTTGACTTAACTGCTCACGGTTTAAATTACTTTTGTATTGCAGCAAACGAAAGAGAGGATATGAAGAAGATGGTCATGTTGCAAAAGAACCACGCTTGGCAGAAGAGGTGAGACAAGATTTGCATTACAGGCCGACATTCAGTCAAACTTAATTAAGCTATATAATACTTGTAAAATCCTTCTGAAATGTTTTTTTTTCATTGCAGGAATGGACTGATGAGGACCTGTTATGAGTATTGACCCCTAAATGGTTCTGGATTTAAAGTTAAAGTTATAATTTCCAATATTAAACTGTCATGGTTGGATGACCAAGCCTTTATAGAAAACACAATGGAGTGTCAGTGACAGTTTGCACAAGTGTACATGTTAAATTTACATTTCTACAAGATATTGTAGAAACTTGGTTTCCTTTGTTCTGCAGTAAGAATAAAGCTATTTTTCTACACCTTGTTTTACGGTTTCTGCAGATGATAATCTCTACACGTAATGTGTGCATATGTTTCTCCACCTTTGTCAGTGGACAATGAATGACTCCATAATCTACTTTACAAAAACTGTTTAATAAGTGCATGCATGTCTGATACAGTCTGTTCTATTCAAAAATTTACTGCTGTAAACACTTTCATTTTACTTGGTTTCTCTGATTATGTGTCTTGTCTGGCATTGAGAAGTTTCAAAAAAGACTTAACCAAATAATCAAAAAATAGCTGATACAATCGGAGGAAAAAAAATTCAGCTCATCTCACTTATATACTCATGATTCCAGCAAGAGAATTTATTCTTAATATAAAATAACCATACTTTCTGAAAGACTTTGTTCCAATCTAGAAAACAAAGAAAGAAAAAAGAACAAATAGACAGAAATGCTAGTTTCAGCACTTTGCGGATATTGTCACAACCTTAAAATAAATCGGTCAATTACAGTATAAAAAGCATCATCGCTCATAATCCAGTTACAAGAAAAGGGGACTGAGAGAACTAGCTTCTTCATGTCAGTTTCCTCGTATTGAGCAGGAAGGGGGATACACTTTGGCAACCTGTGCTATCAAAACACATAGTGGGTACAAAGAAACCTCTTGAAATCTTAATATTTGGCCCTCATGACGAAGGGAATGAAATGTACCCAAGTCAGAATTGTGAACACAGTTTATGAGGGAAAAATATGTTTCCTGTGCATACAGCTGTCAGTCATTGATGCATTTTTTTTTTTGTAAATGTTTTTAAGTACTGCGTCAGTTGTTGTACTCAGCTGCGGTTGTTGCATAGCTCTCTTGTGGTGAACAGGACAAAATGGCAGGTGGGTGGGGATGGGCGGGACTATTGGAGGAGGACATGATGGAGGGGTTGCCATGGTGATGAGGGTAGAGCATGCTAGGTCTCCTCTGCGCTGCACTCCGGTGGAGGAGACTTGACGGAAGGATGGGAAGATGGGAGGAAAGGAGTGCAGTACTACCTGTTGCTGTTGGACATGGCATACTGAGCCTGCTTCTGCTGGAGGAGCTCTGTGATGGCCAGCAGCTTTTTCAACACATGCTGCAGAGAGGAAACACGAATTAGACAAATCTTCCTATAAATATTAGAAATGTCCTGTGCATATCATCGGGCTCTGACCTGCTGGGCTCCCCTCTCGTTGCTCAGCGTCCGAAGCTCGTCTGAGTGTGTGGCACAGACCTCGTGCAGCGCAGCCAGATCCCGGGACAGGTCCGTCCTAAAGTGCTCTGTGGCTTCAGGAAGGTCAGGGACGTTCTGCAAACACAGTGGACAATTTCTCTAAGCTTGTGACGTTTAATCAGAAGTCAGGTTGGCAAGAAAAAATAAAGACTTCTGATGACTGATCAAAAGGCAAAGAATGTCACTCACCCCTAACTCATCCAGAAACATGATCATCCTGTGTTTGTTGTTTTTGATGAAAGGGTTCACACCCTCCATATAGGGCTCCTGTTTGAGGAGAGAAAATACAATTGTAGTTCAAAATGTGTCACCTGTTTGTTAGCAGATTTGGCATCCTATATAACCTAAATTGCAAGAGTTTCAAAATCTAATCAGTTTCCAAACCTTCACTTTTCAAAGTTCAAGTGTTTTCAAGGATTTCCAGCATCTGTAGGAACCTTGCAATTACTCTGAACTATGGCCACTGTCAAAATAATCTTTTTTCTGCATGCTATTGTTTGAAGTTCATAATCCACACCTTAGCACCGAATTCGACCAGGTTGGCCAGATTCTGGACAGACTTAGCCACCAGTGTGAGCGTCCTGCCTGCTGCTGATGACGGAGGGTCTGAAGAAGAAGAGAAGGTAGTACATAACACACATTTCACAGTTAAATGGCAAACGGGGACATTTTGTGCACTTTTTAATGGATGCTTACCAGCAATGATGTTGAACATTCTGGGGTTGAGGATGGCAGGACAGATCAGTCTTAGAAAGACGAAGCCACTGGGAGAAGATTGGATTAATGAAGTTTAATAGAGTGAATAAGAACAAACAGAGAATAACATGCTCAAATTAAAGTTGTAAAAGCAATGGGCAGTAAACACAGGCAAAAGATACATTAACAGCTAAAATGATTATTTGTGTTTCTCTTTACCTTACAACTCTCGTCCGCATGGTGGTGTTGGTGGGCCATTTCTGCTGCACAGACTTCTGCAGACAGCCGTAGATGAACCTCAATGTCCTGGATGGGTCATCACAGAGAGACAATGTTTTATTATTCAGGTTTATTAGACCTTTGGCTTTGTATTTCAGTTTGAGACAGTTTGAGTGACTACTACTCCAAAAACAAGAGGACACTGTATGTGAGTATGAGTGGATTTGTTTCTTACGGTGGAAGGATCTCAGCAGCCATGAAGATCTTCTCCACCAGCTCTGACAGGATGTTGAGGAGATGAGCCAGATTCAGGTTCACATCCTCATTCTTTTCCAGTTTGGAAGGGTTCAACTTCGAAAAAGATGGGAGAAGAGAGTCAGAGAGGGGCTGGGAGCAAAATACAAATTGCTTGCATGATTGTGAACTTTGAGATTAAACACAGTTCATCGTATTCCTCTGTAAGAGCAACAAGCAGCACATGTTGATACATTTGTGTGTTGGGCCTTGTGGATCAGCCACATTTGTTATGTTTATTTCTAACACAAAATAATACAAAAAAACGACACAAAACTGCAGTGACTAGAAATGTATCTCAATGAGCTCTCTAAGAACTGCAGAGCTTAGAAAAATTCTTTGCTCAAGGCTCACACAGCAACCTCAAGACCTCGGCATGGTAATGCTGTGTCACTGTTTGTATGATTTTCTTTGCATCTCCAGGCAGACCTGGAGTGACTGCACTGATATAATATAAATGTCATGTACTTAACCTTGTACCACAGATAAGTGTGGCGGAAAATAGCTTAAGGACTTGTATTGCTGTGAGTAAAAGAGAAACATTTGTAGGTCCTTTTTACCTCGCAGGACTGTTTGCTCTCCATGATCTTGAGGATGGTGTCTTTGAGAGCGTGATGGACAAATGGTGTGGCTGTGGCCTTCATGTACTGCTCCATCAGTGTGCTGGCCAGTGTGGTCGCTCTGAACAATGTTGTGGCCTCATCTAGTAGCAGTGCACAAACAGAGAGGGTCATGCAAGCGTATGGGCACATGGTTGTTCATATTTCTGAGCTGAGCTGAAACAGTGAAGCAGACTGAGGAGTTGCTTTAATTGAGAAAAAATGTATGCGGACAAAAGTTTTTCGTTAATCCTGCTTGCTTTCTCACCCTCCATGCTGATCTCTCTGTCATTGAGTGTCCTGAGTAGAGGGGCTTCGGCCTTCTCGTGTCTGAAGATCCGCAGAAGGAGGCTTGCCAATAAGGTGCGGTCCTGACCACAAACATGAGCCAGTGCGTAGATGACGTGGAACTCTTTCTGCAAGATCATCTGCAGAGGATACATGACAATGATATCAGTGTCATTTTAGGAAAATAACAGAGCAGCAGGCTGTTGATTGACATTGCAATCAAAACCACTTTTTGGTGGATCAGACCTCTTTGAACTCGCTGTACTCCTCTTCAGGCATAATCTTCTCCATGGAGTAGCGGGCACGTACACGTAAAGAGCCAGGCTCGATGCCCTTCAGAGGCACGTGGGAGCTGAGAGGGAACCACTCATCAATCATCTGGCCCTTCTGAAGACGGTTCAGCTGGCAGCGCATGAACACTGAGAGGGGGAGAGATTGAGGTGTGAAAAGGTGGGAGAGATGTCAGTTTTGAAATGAAACAAAAGGAGATGAGGTGAATGCAGAGACTTACAGAGATCACAACAGATTTAACACAAACAAATATACTTACAGATGTCACTTTCTTTGCTCTTTTTTGTTTTGTTGCTTAGGCTGATTTCAAATCTGTTGATTTCACTTGACAAGTCACTGAAACAACAGATAAATATATTCTATAATTCCAAACACATTTAGAGAAAATTATATTAATCCTAAGCAGGATGGGTTGCTAGAAATGTAAAGAGGATAGAATTAAGAGGGAGAAAGAGCAGGAGAGGGAAAATATGCATTCAGATATGTGACAAACTCACTCAAAGATGAACTCCTCTGTAAAGACGGGGTTCTGCCCCTCCCTAGGGTGAGTTTTAGCCACCTGGACACTGTTCAGGTAGATGTTACAGTAGGGGTTGGTGAAATACTTCACTGGCAGCTTGTGGGCCTCCTCCACATACAGCACCAGGCTGCTCACCTGAGAGAAAACAAGGAATTAGCACACAAAACATACAACTTCTTCCACATGAATGGGTTGTAATAATTGCGTGAAAAATATGTATAACACATTGAAAACAGTTAATGAACAAAACAGTTTTGAGAACGAAAAATCTCAACAGGACAGCAAGGGACTGTTTTTCAACCCACACTTGCTTTTTTCTACAGGATTTCCAGCCATTACTTCCCACTCCTGATGATGCGCCTCTATAGAGAGTCTGATCTTTCATATTCACAATATTCTTATAAGCAGCTTATATGCAGCTGAGACACGAGACAGCACGGAGCCGGTTCAGACAGCAGCGTGGATTAAAATGAAAGTGTGTCTGCTGTGGGAGACGTGCGAGTGAAAAATGTGTCTGATAATGTTTGCAAGATGCAAAATAATGGTAACTAATTTGTTTAATAAGCCAACTAAAGATGGCATGAACTATCAACAACCATATTAATTACTTTTAAAGCAAATCAAACCAGGATTATTAGGCATGAAACCTTCTGAAACTAAATTTTGAGTTGAGCCAACTGTGCGAACGGTGTAATTATGGAGTAACAAGTACAATGAACTCATTGTGTGACAAGCCAGCCATGAAAAACCAGGTATTTTTCATAAATGTATGAAAAGATTTTAGATACACAGTTGTCACAGTTGACACCTGTCACAGTTATGCTCAATTTTTATGATTACTTAACCTCAAATCTTACAATCACTCATTGCTGGTTGTCAGAGTGAGAAGTACCCTTTAACTGGCTTGTTGGATTTGATTATCTATTGCTTGATTTCATCTACAATACATGTGCACACACTGGCTGATTGACTATGTACCTGTCTAAGCCTCTTGTTGGAGGTCGGCTGAGTGGTTTTCCTTAAGTTACTGCAGAAAGTTTGAAGGCATTTCATCCAATCCTGCAAAGACAGAACACCGTCAGAACATTTGGAAAACATACTTTTTATTTGTTTCATGAAAAATAAAAAAGGTTCTCCTTCACACACAGAGGTCCTGATTACCACTTTACCTATCTAGCTGTGGTTCTCTGTATCTGATGAAGAACCAGTTAACATCTGGAAAACATGGATGTGCATATGGTTCCCAGTTATCAGTATTACCTGTGCCTGCTCTGGAGCCTCTCCTGCAAAGTAGAATATGTACTGCTCCTCACTAAAGTGCTGGACAACAATCTGGAAACAGTGAGGCCTGAAACAGGAAAACACAAGAGAAGATTTTAAATGACTTGCGTACTGTATGATACATCATTTTAAAGAAATTGCTTGCATGTGGTGTCTGGGCAACAGATCAGAGCTGAGTACTTCCTGCCAACTTTACTGAAGTACACCAAAAACAATATTTTGACATCTCACCTGCCAAACAGACTGTCATGCACACCATACACGGAGCACACACTTAGGTCGATCAGCCCTTTGGGTTTGGTGGCTCTCTTCTCACTTTCAAAGTAAATAAGCTGGGCATCGTTCCCCTCCAGGATGAAGTAGAGGTTCTTCCATCGTTTGCCCTTGCCTGTGAGAGGAACCAAAGAAAAGTTTATTATCATGGAAGATTCTGACTGACCTGACCCAACCTTAAGCACAAGACAAGACTGGGATAATATTATTCATGATATTACAAGTGCGCACTGGGAGTCCTTATTGAAATGCTATACAAGCAAGATGTTACATGTACCTTTGTTGAACTGGAGGTAGCCTTTCTTGACAATGTTTTTGTAGAAAGCGTCTTTTGTTTTCCGTCTGATAGTGTTATAAATTTCTCTCCCATCCACTGTGTCGGAAAGAACTTGTTCCTGGTGCTACAGTAAAAACAGAAACAAATCATCACACACCCATCAAAAGAATTCAAAGAGCGGGCTGACATTAAAGTGCTTTATTCAATTAAGTGCTATATCTGTTGCCCCAGAGAGATGTCCTAGATTTTTGATGGAAATAAAAAGGATCACTTTGAATGCAATATATTTTCTACATAATATACATTTAAAGCTCAGTGACACTGGCACTCAGCATTTACTCAAACCGAATATACCAAACTGGTATATGCCAACATTAATAGATACTTTGCATTATAATAAGGATATGGGTAATGTGGGCATTTAATATACAATACATCCCTTTAAATGACAAACAGCATCCCATTTAGTCAAGGCTATAACTTCAAACAATAACGCTCAATAGTGTGAGTATACAATTTTACGTACCTGCACTGAAACTGGCTCTTTCAGGTTGTAGCCCTCGACAATCTGCTCTTTCTTGTAATGATCGATAATGTCATCAACACTGCCAGTGAGAGAGTAAACAAGATGCAGCACATCAGCGACTGAAAGTCGAAATAAACAATCATTTATCTTGATTTTCTTTTGTTGAATGGACAGTTGAAGGCAGGTGCTCAGCCATACGTACCTGTTGTAGTACCTCCCCCCCATCATGTACTGATTATTGGGGGTGGGGGAGATCTTAAACCTTTGGATGTTTTCATTGGTGCGAAAAAAGAGGGAGTAGTCCCCAGGTGTGTTGTCTGATGGTCGGACCAGAAAACTGCACACCTGGCCAACTATGAGAAATCAGAGCAGGGGACAAAGAGAAGGTTTTAGTGCATGCTCAGCAATATATTTTGATAAATGGACTGGAATGATGTTCACAACTTATTTCTGACAAGGATAACGCACGATGGTGTTACACGTGATTAATAATGTTCGCCTAATGAAAGGCAAAGAGGGATGGTACCTGTCATCAGCAGGTTGTAGGCCTCTTGCTTGGTGATCTTTCCGTGATACCAGCTGTTCAGGAGATTGAAAGAAGTGCAGACAATAAAATTAGCTTGATCAACAAAAACCAGATGTTTAGAAGAACCTACTGCAACAACACCATCACAAACACGGAAATCTTAAATTACAGACACTTTGTTGATACAATTAATCTAAATAAATGGAC
>CAFUXE010000877.1:305548-323279 GCA_903364295.1 Serranus cabrilla | reverse complement strand
CATACTTTGTATAATGTGCTGTCATGCTATACTTGAGGACAAAGCAAGCTAGGTTGTGTGACTGGAGGCAAACAAAGAAGCTCCACTCACAGGGAGGATATTATCCTGCAATGATATGTCGTGTAAAGTATAACGGAAGTTACCACATTCACAAAATAAAGTTTGCTTTTTGGTTGCGGCATCAAAGAGAATCCTATCTAATGAGAAAACCTTTACATTCTGCTTTAAGGTTTGCCAATTAATGAGATTTTGGAACTAAGAAAATTGAGTTTAGTGCAACACAACTTACGCTTTTCCCTCATGTGGATCCTCCTCTCGCCCCTGAAAGAATATCAGAAACAGAAGCTGTCAGGACAAAAAGTCTATTGGACTAATGACTGCAGTTTCTGTGACATCTATGGACTGTCTATGGACATTATTTATATATATACCTGACAGTTTCTTTTAATCCAAAGATTACATATAATGTTTGATTTTTGATATACATCTTCAAGATTAGATATAGTTTTCTCATCTTGTGCTGTACTTACCACCTCCTCCACCAGATCCTCCACAATGAGGCCCTGCTCCTCAGTGCGAACGTTGGTCACCCACATCCAGCCGTCATCCAGTTCATTGTGAACAATAAACATGTCCCCTTTCAGGAAGCTGAAGTACAAAAATGTCAAAATGGGCATTGTGATGGTGTGTAGAGATAGGACAGAGGCAAAAATATAAAAATGTGAAACACACTGAAATATATGCTATACATATGTTGTTATAATATGACACCATCTCTCTAAAATCATACTTTGCTCCATCAAGGCAACTGGATGATGTGAAAGAAAGAAATTGTATTTATTGTTCATTGTAATGCCACAGAATAACCAGCAGGTGTCTCCTCTGACTCAGGACATTTGAGGTAAGTGTTGCATGTCTATCTACTCCCTTAAGCCAGTGGCTCCCTGGCAGACTCGGGGTTGAGGTTGACTTCAGACAGATGTTTATCAGATTTAGGAAATCAGGAATAGCTAGGATCATCAGTAAGTGTGCCTACTGCAGCTTAATGACAGGGACATGACTGTTTCTTATTAACAAGTCAGATGATGTGCTTTCCAGGCTGCTGTGAGGCAAAGAGCAGGCCTGTGACATGCCAAAAAAATCAAAGGAAAACTAGGCTGCTCTTAAGGATCAGTTTCAATTAAATGCTGTGTTTTTAAGCCTTAGGAAATCATCATGGCTTGTCTGTGTCTGAAAGATTAGGGATCATAATTATGAGAGTACTTCTAAGAAACTGGCTGGTTGGATATGGAAATGTTAAACTACAAGTATAACAAAAAGAAAGTTTGGTTTGCACAGCTACATGGAGATACATACCTGATCTCATCAGTATCTGGCACTTTGGTGTATGGAAGTATGGCCCTGACTCTCCTCCTGTCTTCTACAGGCTGCGGAAACATGCACACAGAGAATAAAGCTCATTCTTAGCCTTGACCTTCCAAACCACATCTATGTTAAATCCCCCAATTATTCCACAAAATCAAGTATTCTACTACAACTCCCTCTGGGAGATATCACACTCCGCTAAAAAAGGTAATTAGCATTAGCTTGAGCTTGAGCCTTAAACAGTTCTGAATACTGCCTGAAGGCAAAAGAAAAAGGGAAAAAGGAAGATGTGAAAAAACACTCCCTTGTACATTAAGCAAGGAGCTGAACAAAGGCGCCGGGGTTGACTTCAAGTTAACTCAAAAGGGTAATTTTTTTTCCTGCAACCCTCCAACGTTATATCAAGTTAAAGTACTGTTACCAGACATTAGAGGTGAAAAGGTTTTGCTTTGCATACCATAATCTTTTTGTCAGTTTATCCATGTATTTGGCATATTTAATAATATTAATAATTAAGTTTAGCTAAATCTAATAATAACACTATAACACTCTATTTCACTTAGTCAGAATGATCTATTGCTGAAAACAAAAGCTGCCAATCAAATTTTGATAAAAAATGTTGCTATCAAGATATAAACATTTCTATTTTCAAAGAAGGAAACTTACATTATGTATAATATTTAGTATCAAACAGAAACTGATTATTTAAGTTACACAATGTCAGATCAAATCTGACCCTACTGGGGTGCATCATATTACTTAAACAAGGTACAGTTCACAATATTTATTTTTGAAAAACAACAACAAGGGATCAAAAAAGCATGGAAAGAGTTCAGTAATATGTAAAATTGTAGGGGTGTGATGGAACCGAAGTGTTGTATTTTAGAATCTAGTGAATACTCCCAGCCATGGAGTCTTACCTCTGGGGGAGCCACTGGCGATAGCAGTTTCTCTCCTTTTAGCAGGCAAGACACATAGCTGTAATAACCAATCAGGTCTGATAGAGAAGAGAACCGCCGCCCACCAATGTAATAGTCCCCACACATGGCGATTATCCTGTTAGAGAAAACACAACAATGATAAAAGACAGCAAAATTATTTTTAAAATTCTGAATAATCACTGTTCAGTGAAGGAAATACAAAATGTTTAACTTTGATTCATATGACAGTGAAATTATCTATCTGGACTGCATAAAAAATATCACATTGCTCCAACACTGCAGACAGAACACAACACAGATAAACTAACATACAGACAGTGAGATAAAGACAGAAATACAGAATGTCCTGATAAATCCAACTATCAGGAGCATTAGGTTTGTAATGTGTGACTGACTATCACTACAGTAAATTATTAAAATGGCATGATAAAAGTACTGCTTTAAACCATATCCCATAGCAAAGGCACTAATCCTAATTCTCTGTCATTAGTTGAGTGGATCTCCAATTGAAGGTTTATTAGAAATGTACTTCTGTGATTACTCATTTGCTGTGTGCACAATCTAAGGACATCAACCTCTTGAAGTGTAGTTGTCACGCAATTAACCTTATGTTCACAATACCCTCATGAAGGGCTCCTTCCTTCCAGCATCAATGACATCATGGGTCCACACTAAACCAATGTCAGTGAACGAGATGATGTCATTGTTACTTAATTAGAAGAGTGCATTTTCTGGAGAAATGTCTGCAGTTTCTCAGAGAACAAAGCTTTTTGCTTTCGAAGAAGCAGGACAAGCAGGTCAAACACGAACAGCAGTATTTAAACATTACTGTTTAGTTAAAGGTGCATCAAAAAGAAAACAAGCTTTAGAAAGAAGTGTAAACCTTAACATTTCAGAGAGACAAACGCATATGCAATGAGTGCAGCATGATTTAGAAAAGAGTTTCAATGACCAAAATCAGTACAATTGCCTGGATAGATGGACTTTCATCACACCCCACATGCTGTCTTTAAGCATTCAGTTAGTATTAAATATACACCAGGGATGGCTGAAACCTGGGTGCTACCTGTAAATGCAAATTAATATTTTTCACTCCCATTTTCAAAGTAAGCCACTCTAAAAAACAAAAAGAGGATGTTTTCCCTCGATCAGAGAGAGCATGTTTTCTCTTTTTGTGTGTGAGCTGCAGTGTAAATGTATCCTCATACTTATAACGCATCCCCTGAAAGAGAGGATCAATTGTTATGCCTATTCTGTCTTGTTTTATTGACTATAAGGTTGTTTAATACTCTAAGGTATTGCTGCTACAAGCATGCTGTCTTCATTCTTTTACTTCAGATCCACCCACACACATTCATGGTCCACCCACACACAAAAGTCTTCTGCGTCACACAAACATGCACACACAGAAAGTCATGAGTTTTCGCAGACATCTAAATGTGCAAGTTGATATGCAAAATGAAAACATTTATCTTCAGCTTTGAACTTTATGTTTGAATGACTGTGACACAAATAGGCTGAAGTGGTCTACAGTGGCTCGGACGTGGAGCCGGAAACCACTTTTCAAACCTAAAGCTCCTCACTTCAGTGTTGGCTCATCTCTGAGGTTGATCTTTCACTGCAGTGTCTGTGGCTCTGTGCCCTTTTAGTCAGCAGGTAATGAATAACTTCGGTAGTTCCCCTATCCTTTATCTCCTACTTCAGGGTGGAATACTGCCTACTCGTTGGAAGATGCCATATTACGTTCTATTTGAACATCTGAATGGGCTCTATAGAGAATAAAGGTGTAATAGCTCATGTCCAACCTTACTATTTCACACACAAAGCTCTCTCAGTTTTAGCAACACCATGTTTGAAAGGTTAGCTTACTCAATGTAGCTTCTGTAATTGATATGGTTAACACGAATGTTACTTTGAGGACCCTCCATTTTCATGTAAATTCTAGGTTTGGGGCAGTTTAGGTTTCCCAGTAAATTATAGCAGAAATAGATAGAAAAAGTGGTGCATTGGAAAAACATTTTTTTCTGCATTGTGTTTACCAAGTCAGGTAAGGTAATGTTAAATGCCTAAAAATAGCTACTTCAAACATGCTTAATAATTTGCAGCTGGGCCACCTTAATGTTTCAAATGAATTGAATCTCTGCAGATTCAGACTGGGCCCATGAGATTTAGTCATTTCTGCTTTTTGCATGTACTCTTTCATACCTGAAATGGTTGACCACGTTGGTCACACTGAGGAAAGACAGGACAAAGGAACCGGGCCGGCGGTCACTCTCCCTGATGAGGTAGCTGCCAGGGTTCCGGGCCTGGCGCAGCCGCTCCTCAGCAATGGTTCGGTCTAGCTTGCCATGGTACCACCTGAGACAGACAGACAAGGAAGAAAACATTAGAAGGGGGGCACATGGTGCATTAAGCTTAACTATATTGAAATGCAACTGAAACTGTCACTAAATTTAGCAGCCCAGTGTGCAAGGAAGTACATATTTAAGTTTAGCAGTAAATACACCATATAGCCAATGTTGAGCTAAGTAAAATGGTCAACAGACTCTGTAAACAAGCAAGTAAGGCATGTTAATCAATCGGAAACATTTAGCCTAAAATATAATACTTTCAAGACAATGTAAGAACACTTTTCACTTTTTCTACATTAAATGTAGGTTGCAAAGGACTTCCAAATCATTGCATTCTGTTTTTATTACATTTTTGGAAATAAGTTTATAATACAAGACAATTCATTTAAGTTCAGTCCAGTTTTAGGAAATAACCAGAAAAAAAGATATATCACAAATCATAAAATTATAGAAACACAAAACGTGAATCATACTAGAGATCACACAAGAACCTCCATGTGTTCTATGTTATACATGTCCGCTTCAACCTTGAGAGAATAGTGCAGGTCATGTTTTCTTCAAAGCTAAAGCTTTTATTTTTGAGTTTTCAGCACAGCCATTAAAGTCTTGCTGCTTTCTGAATTAAACAGAAGCCTCAGGAACAACACTGGTTAAAATTTCAGCAGGTGAGGCTGAACTTCACTGGGCCTTGCCAGCTGGGGTAAAAAATTAACACGCTTTTCCAAATTTAGGCCACTGGTGCCTCTCGGAGCGGAAGGCAGTGACTAGAAAAAACATCCAGTGGTGAGAAGATGAATGAGGTGCTGCAGCAGCTCTTTTCACAGGAGACCGAAAGGCCTCCCATCTGGATTAGGTGAGTAAAGGTCTCTACTTGTAAAGAAATGTCGTGAAGTCTGCTATCATGGAGTGAGCAGCAGTAGGCTTGCTGAAGAGGGAGAGTTAAGTGTCCGTGAGGGGGCTTTAGGTTGGATTTCGGCGATAAGAGAATTGAAGAGGGAGATTGAGAGCAGTTGGGGAGAAGGACCAAGCACCCCTTAAAGGACTGGGGAAGCTGGGGAAAGCACACAGAAGGAGAATGGAACAGTTAAGAGAGAAAGGTTAATAACTACAAAAAGAAGAACGGCAAAAAGCAGAACTGGGCGTTCTACACCACAAGTCAAACTCATCTTGATATGTCATAACAATAGTAACCTAACTAAAGTAGTTTATGCCCCCGCCAGCATGTGCAAGTGACTCATTATAACCTGTCAATTATAGCAATAAACAAAAGCATTTGGGATACAAACTCCTACTGCCACTAATGCTACACCAGGCCAAGAAAGACCTCTCAAGTCAAATAACAAGAACCACAACATCTACGAAAACATCCTACAGCCAAAACTAGCCACAATACAACAAGAGAAACAATGGGTCAGTTATTGTCAGTTATTGTTTTCATTGCTTTAAGCCATTCGAAACAACTAAACAGAGGGAGCAGCCAGTGTCTGGCCTGCAACTAGGAAAATGGAAAGGCACAAGACTGCATGATGCACAGGAAGATGCTGGTTTGTAACCAGAGCCTCTCCTTTTGGCCTGCTCTGTTTACCAACTCCAAAACCAACTTCTGATTTATTAGCAGCAATTCAAGACATTTTTAGAGGACTATGTGATATATGTGAAAGGTACACCCAAGTCTTTACATTACCAGTAAATATCCAAAAGAAAACCCCCTCAGGAAAGCAAATGTAAACTGTGCCAAACATCAATCTAAATAGCTATCCATATTTTCCTGACCTTAGCATTCAGTTTATGAACTCCTACAGCCAACTGAAAGCAGAAGGAACATATATTTCATGTTTTATTCAGGAAATACATTAAGAAGCAAATGCTACTGTGTCACATTATTAGATATGATGTAACCACATGCAACGTAAAATACGGTAATAATTTAAAGTGCTTTCTAAACATTTTTTTTTATTATTGTTTCTATCATCATTGTACTAATTAACGGTTTGTTTGTTTGTTTGTTTGTTTGTTCGTTTAATCTTCTTCTAGGAGCATATGCGGTATGTGGTGCTGCAGAATGCAGCTCTGCACCATCCAGACAACAACATAATTTCCTTCCTGGAGAGGCCGAGTCTTCATTTGTTGAGCATTTGTGACCATATGTCACTGTGATTGGCACAGCTGTTTCAGAGTAATGAGAGCAGTGATGTGACTGGCTGAGTATTTATTAATCATCACACCCTCATATCTATATTCACCTTCGCCAAGCTCCTTTGCACTTTGCACTACATGAACCAAAATAGCATGTGTGCTGGTATCATTGGTGCTTTCATAGTGATCTCCGGGGCCTTTGATAGCATATACCAAACAGAGCAGACACATTTCACATGTAAGGGAAACACTTGAAATATATACATGAGCAATTGTGTAAACCACAAATTGTTCGTGATTACATTTGTTACGTGTCACTTTGGTGTCACTCAACAGTTACACTAGTTAGACATGTTGTTATGGCTGACTGGAAATTTTGATACATACAGTAGGTATATTTTGTTGAGATTTTATTACTTAAAGTAAAAAAAATCAAGCCATTTAGCAAGGTGTGCCACATCAGCAATGCTTGGCCCTGGTCTAACTTCAATAAAACTGTAGCTTAGTTAATTGTTTTGAATGTAATACTTGAAACTTCTTTGGCTAAAGTCATGCACTTCTAAAGAGGTAGACTTATACAGCAATGCAATATTAATTCAAACTGATAAACTTGAAGCTGTGCCTTGTGCTGCCAACAACTATTGCTGTTGCTGTGGGTTAAACTGTGGTACACAGGTCCAAGAACTGCATCAGCTTGCCTATTTTGGGCAGTCTGAAGTTGCAGGCGAATATATATAAAAATAATGACATACCATATGCCATTTACTATAAAACAAAAAGAGCTATCGGCCAAACATAGTCTAACCAAGTCACAAATGTAACATCTGTGTGTTAACTTTAGCACAGGAAGTTTAAAAGTGCAAGACTAAAAGGAACCCAACAGATTAGAAGGCAGAGGTGTGAAATATTTTAGACTACAGTTTGCAAAAAAACAGGTGCAATTCCATTTTTGGATTCAGATAATAACAGACGAGCTGTTATTATTTTTTCTCACTCACCAAACGCAAATATGTTTAAAAAAAAGAGCAGAGCATCTCTAAATAGTTTCAATTGACCATGCAAGCTTAAACCCATCGTTACTAACATTATTTTGTCAACAAAAAATAAATTCAAACGTGGTGATTACACTAGCAAAAATGATGAACAATGACACTCATGATGATACTGGGCCTAAGATAAGAAAACACACATAAAGTAAACATATGTATGTTTTATCACAAACTCAGAATGAGTGTTTTGTGTAATTACAAAAGCAAAAGTTTATCAGTTTGAACATTGCTCATCTTGTCTTTGTACTGTATTCAACTGAATGGGGGTCAAAAAGGATTTGCAAGTCATTGTATTCTCTTTTAATTATGTTTTTCCACCATGTTGCAACTTCTGGAATCAGCAAAGCCATAATTAAACCCCTGACTAAATGTTGAAGGTAGAGGAAACTCCTAATTGAGAATATCTAAATAGGTGTTAATTATATTGGCGCCCTTACAATCAGCTCATAGAAATGCAATATAAATGTTTTGCTTACTTGCTGTTTCTTTAGTTTAACTTTCTATTCTCTAAATGCGTGGTTCATAAATGTTTCACAGATCTGACATTTTCCAATATGGAATACTGTTTCACCCTGAATGTTGCCTTGATTTATGACTGAGAGGTAATTCATTAACTAGGTAAGGTGATTGAATAGGAGTATGTTTGCATTTATGCATTTTAGCCAGGACTCACCACAAAACACTGCTGTGTTAGTGCAGGGGAGCTTCACAGTTGGTGTTTTGTGGAGCTCAGCAACAGGTGCGTTTCAAATTAAATGATAAATGACAGAGATGATGTATTTGTTTGTCGCCTGCCATATTTTACTGGTCTAGTTCTAGCTTTGTGCAGACATGAAATAATAAACAGCTTGTGTTGGCATTCTTTAATTACTGAATCCCACTCCTACTCAATGCCTGAAATATACCGAGAGTGAAACACAAGCCTCGTTAGTCATTCACTGGGAGCAGGTGCATAAACTGTATCAGCCAGTCTTGTTTCTCAGGTGTATTTTATTCAGTTGTTGGCACTAAAACTTTCCACTATAGTTTACATGCTGGGCAAGGCTACTTTGCTCTTTTTTATATATTTTTTGAGTTGCTGTTCTTTGCACCAACACATGCATTTTATTGCTATGGTATTTCTCTATTACTTCACTGCAATACACAATGTTTTCTATGTTGTCATAGCAACCTCAGCCATGTGGATTTGTTGTTGTACAGTGCCTTAAGGTAATTTGCATTATTTACACAGACTGGTTGATTTAATTTAGCGTACATCTAACACAGGCATCCCCTAAGTCCTTGTGTTTCAAAAAGTCAGAACATAATGTGGTATGTTAGGTTTTGTGATACTTTACTGCAGTTTTATGTCAATTATTAAATTACAATGTGCATGATGACATTGGATTTGAGAAAACTAGGCAGGAAGGGTGTTATAATAAACAGGCTAAGCCATGAGCTGATAGGACAAAGTGCTACTATCAGCTTGAGGAATGCTCCCTCATGTCAGTACATGAACAGTGAGCAGCACAATGACGCTCACATTCATCTCTCTGTATCCAGTTTCTGCACAATCAACTACAACAGGCTGATACAAATTGAAAAATATGAAGTGTACACAGATATTAATGCTTGGTATTGTGGCAACTCACATTGAAAGGAAATTACAACTATCTGTTAATGGCACCAAACCAAAACAGTTTTTTTAAACTGCTGAGGTGAGTGAGCTGGAGGAGTCACCGACAATGTTGTCATTTAGCACTCCAATGCTCACATCCTGAACCTTACTTTCACACACGACACCCGTTTAGTCACTTCATTATGAGACAAGCGGCAGAGGAAATCCTTTCAGCTGTTCCTGTGAGCATACGATTTACTAGGTTAAGTTGCCCAGTTCGGCTAATTGTGTCATGCTGTCAAGAACAATATTACTGCGTGCTGCTGAAATTGAACATGCCCAAGCCTAGTGAGCTAGGGCAAGATGCCAAAATATAGGGCTTAGGCTCCAGCAAGCATGGCAGCATGATTTATTGTGTATACAATCCTTCTGGCTATATTTTAAGGCTGGATGCCTTAAAAATATTGCATCACAACAGCTCTGACAAGACAGGAGTGACATACTGTTTGTAGATTCTGCCTGTAGTTTTGGGTTGAGCCACATTAACCCTCACTGTGCATTTTATAACTTTTGATTTGAAAAGAACAGCTTGTAGCACCATAAAGCCACAAAAAGCACACCACTGGAACAGTGTAGGCTAGTGTTTTCCCCCAACTAGAATACAAGATGTTAAAGTTACATGATCAATCTACAATTGTCTTAGAGAAACAGCACAAAGATAACCAAAGTAAATACTTTGCAGTATTGAGTATTACAAGACTTTTCCAGAGAAAGACAGAAGCATGATTCTGACCAACTAAAACAGTAAAATACTTTCCTTGGGTATATATTTGTATCTTTTTTTATTTTACCATTGTTAATGATGTTGTGTTTTAAAAATCAAACTTATAACTCGCCTAATTAGTGCTGTAAGTGCAGAGACTGCACAGAAGATGTGAGGGCATAAAATGCATGTATGTAAGTGATGTTTTAATTAAACAACAGCAGCTGTTGCATACTGGCAGTATAAATGTGACAATGTAAATAAACTAAAGGCTAAATAGCATACACTGCTCGCATTGCTTGGATCATTAATGTGCAGCCTACTAATGATTACGGTGGTTTCAGACAGTAGCAGAAGACAGTAATAACCATGTAAGCATGTTCTATACTCTTCATAGGAGGAACTTAAATTGACTGATATGAGTGGGACTTTTTTTTCCTGTGGGGCGAAATGTTTAACCCCAAGGTGGAATCAAAACTAAAATATAAGCAATTACAAGCTACGGCTTGAAAAGGACACAGAGTCTTTGGAAATGTTTGTGCTCAAAATGAGGACGCCGCATACTCCACTGACCAAAATCATTCACATCTAACTATATTTAAAAAGTAATGATACATGGAACATGTTGGGTAGGACTTAACCATTTAATGAGCAATGCCTAATGGATTACTGCAACTGTTGCTCATTATGCATTTTTTAAACTACTGTAAATATCAACATTTAGTTTTAATGGTGATTCCAGGTAAACAAAAATTCTACTATTTGTGCCCATCCACCTTATGTTCAGCTTCATTGTTCCCCACATACTAGAAAAATCTGAATCGTTTTCTTTCTGTTGGCTGAAGCCAAGTCTCCAAGGGTAATAAGACTAACAGGACAGACGCAGATTGCTGTGACATGAGTGAGTTAGACCTCATCTCTCCGTCAGTCTGTCTCTCTCTCATTAAGCTCTTTTGTGATCTCTTTCGCTCCGGCTCATGTCTCTCTTCTTCGTCTTCTACTGTCGTGATGGATGCAGCTGTACTCAAACATCTCCACAGACATACTGTCAGCCCTCATCAGTATCGAAATGAATGAAACATTGCGTTACTGTACATTAGTAATGCACTTCAGTGGACTTTCTATAGGGGATAGTGAGTACAGCATGTTTTCTCCACACATATTTAATGCCCTGTAAATGCCGCACTTACATTTTTAAATAGAGCCAATATGCCCCATTAGGGTGTCCCAAACTCACACATTACAATGTAGTTACACATGTAATATGGACTTTCCTGACTTAATTTTTCAGACAGAAACTGGCACATTATATTAATATAATTATTTAACTATCTATTAAACACTTTTCCAAACAAAACATTAAGGAAACAAAAATATCTGTATTAGATTTCCTGTATTACAATCGAAAAGCCAAATTATCACATATGGCTGAATTGTCTCATAGAAGAAATTCCCTTGTATAATATGAATAAACTGCATGCGAGCATACTCCCTGATTTTCCTTTTAACAAAAATATTTTTCACAACAATGAAAAACTGTTGATAAGCAGGAGTTGTCGCCTCTTTCTACCAGTCCATTGTTGTGCATGTAAGGTTGGAATTGCGGGGTGATTTGATGCCCCACTTACGCTGAGTTCGCCCTCTGCTGCATCTCCCTCCTGTGTCCCGTGGTCTCACAGGGTGCACCCACTCCACTGATACTGCTCCTGGCCAGGCAAAAATTGTGAGTGCCGACGTGCAAAGCAGAGCATAGGTAGCTCTAAATCCGTGCAAGGCATGATGATGTGACCCTGCTGCTGCCCCGATACAGTCATCTACTGTCACTAATGTCAATGAGGAACATCCATGGAGGTAAAATGAACAGGAGGCCACGGAGATGCCGACTGACACCCCACATGCATTTAATGTGCTTAATTATTTGAGGAAAATTGGAGGACCATGTCTGGTTCCGTTGTTCGAAAGAAGTTGGTCTTTCAGAAACTGAGGCAAACTAGTCCTGTCGTCTTAGCTCCCACTTCATCCTGCTCTGACTTTCTCTTTCTCATACCCTCCCCTTTTTATCTCTCATAAAGCCACGCATCATGAGCATGCTGCCTATTGGTTTTTAAAGCCATGGGACAGCAGGGGTAGGGAGTGGCATCTCAGAGTATGAATACACATTTATGTGCTGCCCATAAACAGTCAGATACACAGATGTGTATTATTGGAAACAAATCACACAACCTTGTGACTTTCACTGGCCTTAGAGAGTACTTTATATACACCTGGCTTCAACCGTGCTTAAAGATTAAACACATGATGACATGAACCTCACTCACCCTGAAAATGTCAAACTAGTTTGAACCCCACACCAGGCATTCTTAGTAAATGAACACACACCAAGACTTTTAATGTAAACACAGTATGAGTTTACGCACTGACACACCAACCAAACAACTATTATGTAAATTCTGATCCCTTAACCATTTACTCATATTTGTGTGCTCAACTTTCCACAATGGAAAAAGGCGGAGAGCCGTGGATGCCTGACAGCAGCAGTGAATTGGTTTTCTTTTGCTTTGCACATGATGGAGTGCCACAGCTTGTTACCTCAGTCAGGGTGGGAGAATGACAACACACAGGGGCAGACTTAATGTACAGATGGAGAGATGGGAAATGCCCACCCATGCATCTTCAGCCTTGCTCAGTCTGAATGTTAACAAACCATCATCGTTTTAATGCCCAGCCAGACATGGGGACCAAAGCCGACATCTCGGCTTTCCTGCTATGAATCAGCCTCCCTGAAATAACATCATTACATCAGTGATAATAGGCTTCACTGTCATCTACCCATACAATAATCCTCCTGTGTTTTTGATTTCTGCATGCAGGAGCATCCAGTTAAGAACATTCTCTTCCTGCAGAATTTAAGATAGCATTTCTTGACAAACTGAAAGTGGAATAAATTATACAAACACATGATTTAAGATAGACAGTCCATCGCAATAAAATGGAAATATGCAACCCTAGCTTTCAGTTATGTGGCTATGTAACATATGACAACACTGCTAAAGAAACACCTTTATTATACCTGTTGTGTAGGAAGTCATGACTTTTGTACTATTGTACTTAGGATTAGCTTGGCACTGCAACATTTTCTATGCAAAGTACCCAGCTTATTATTCAGCACATCTCAGTAATGTGAAAAGACATTCAAATCATAAATACTGGGTATTGTCAAACACAACTGAAATGCTTCTGAGGATCCTGTTAAGGTTACAATGAGTGGCGCAGAAGTCTTGAAAACAGGATGTAGGAGAGAAAAGGCAGGGCAGTGTGGGTATTAGAAGGGCATGACAGGACATTGCGTAACACATTGAAAATGCATGGAAACCATAGGCTTTGCCTTATCAATGCACAGCAAAGAGCTTACTCTAATAAAAGTGGGACTGGTATTTCAATCAATGGGTCCAGTAAACCAACCCCACGCATATGCATCCTTCGCTATAAGGGCTGTAAAGAATGAAGCAGCAGTTGTGCAACAACATGCAAAGAGAGTTCCATATAAGATGCAAAATTCCACAAAGGACTATCGCAGTATTTTCTTTAAATATATGGCAGGAAATTACAGGCATAATACTCATTGCAGGGCTAACCAGTCATCAAATCTGTGTAAAGACCAATCCAATCCCATTAATAAGAACATGTTTTAGTATGAAAGTGCTTTAACATTTTTGCTAGTGGGAACAATCTCAAAAAGAGAATAACCTTGTGACATGATCCTTCAATAATTTCACAAAGGGCAATTAGGTACTGTGCGTACTCCACACTGTAGTTACAGAGATGTTTCCACAGCCAACTACTAAACTCATTCACACAGCCAAAGATTTGGATTTGATCCTCAAATCCAACCTTTCTTTCCCCTTTCTCTCCATCCTACTTCCACCACCTCCTTGGGGAAGCCCTTTATGATTTAAAATCCTCACTAATCTGCGTGGAAACTCAAAATCAGGCACTCATTTCCCAACGTGCTGTTTGTTTAAGCTCATGCACTAGGCCGGAGGTTTCTAATGGCAGCAAGAACACACGCTGTTAGGGCCACCTGACAACTTCACTCTTGCCTCTTCGTTAAGCTATCATCAGTGTGAAATTCTTATCATGTTGCTGCAGCCATTGTTTATGAATGACATGCTGTTGAGAGGTGAGAATGAATGTGACTGCTGTTTGTCTTTCTCTCACTCTCACAAACATTTTCACTCTACCGCACTGTGCAAATGTGCCAAGTTTAGCTTTCACAGTGCAACACACAGTGGGACCTCTTCCAACGGAGTGGAAGTTTTCCACCATCACTCTTCCAACATGCACTTCACAAGCTGCAAGCATAACTCAAAGGGATACAAGATCTGTCTTGGAGCACCATTACAGAAGGCATACACAGCTAGGTACACGGCTAAAGGGACAGGGTGAAATTCAGAATCATTCAGGGTAGTCAGCTGTAAATATAACACCCATTTCTGCCAGTGGCATATGGTATTACAGGCACAATGAAAAAAATAAAAGTCAGTCACAACAAAACAAATGTATGCACGTCTTGTTTTTGAGATAGATTCGACATTCTTACACACAATGTGACGCAGGATAAGTTGATGTTATGCCATAAAATGTTGCCATGATTTTCAGTTCATTGCCTCCAGGCCAAAATTTGAGCTATGTCCATGACCGTGACACATTTGCCGGAAAACCAGTATATTAGATTAGGCATCATCTATAGGAAAGCTCCACTGGATGAGACAGTAACCTTGCAAAGGTTCCACATATCAGCTCCATCTTTCACAGTGGATCACTGGTATATCCTGAAGAGGGGACAGACCCTTGCTTTAACTGGGTCATTATTACAAGGCGATGGCATCACCTTATAAGTTTTCTGTTCTCGCGAAGCATCCACCACCAGACAAGAGGCTAATTGAGGGCTGTATGCCTAGCTCTTAGGCGAGCCTGTGTCTGGCCTTGACCCATAATGCTAACTTCACACAAATATACTGAACATACATTCAAGATTTGGCCTCATTGTCGTTTTTTTGCCCAGATAGATGCTGGGTCCAATTGTCTGAGAATAGTAAATTGGGCAATTATTGCACTGAAGCCTTGAACAAAAGAAAGAATATAGTAGTTCATCATAAAAGCTGATTTTTTTTGTCATTATCCGTGTACAGAGTTACATGCCATCACACACTTCATAACACCTATTTTGAAATTGCAGGCTAATAATAACCAGAACCTTTAAAGAAATGCGGTCCAGCTTTCCGGTGCCTTCATCACCACTACAAGCAATTCACCAAACCACAAACCCAACATAGAGGAAAAGCTTGTGTTGCGTATGTGCCTTGCACAACATAGTGGAGTATGGCCTCTCAAAGTAGCAAGAGCGAGAGAGTGAGTAGATTCATTTTGACTCTCACCAGCGTGTAAAGTTATGTGTGTTAGTGAATGTGGCAGATAAACATTTGACTACAAGACTCTCATTGTGAAACAGGCAAGACCAAAGAAAATCAATGCCATTCATGCACAAGTGACAACTGTTCCACTGCTTCTACTGGCAACCCTGCAAGTTGATAAACTGGAATCCAAGTGCAAACACATGAAGAAGTCTGTATTCCCTGGGCAAAACTACTACTTCCACAGTAGCACTGTATGTAAGAACTTGGATTCAACTGCAGTTAATTTCATTTAGGGTTGTTCATTACCCGTACAGGCAAGACTGGTGAAATACTGGCCTTACCCTTCCTCTGTATTCTGACAGGGAGATATAGAGTGGCTCCTAAAATAAGAGCTGAATCCACACTCCAGGACCAGTCACTTCCATATCTTACAGTATGAGGGCCAGAAATGACAAAGCTCAGCAGTTCTCTAATGAGACTGTAACAAATGGGAGGGCCGTATTTAGGTTATTACAACACCAGCACACACACGCGTTTGGGCATGTGCTTTAGTGCATGCCTGATAAATTCATAAAACTGCCTATACTTAGAGATGCAATTCTAAAACGCAATGCACACGATACATGTTCCATGCTGTAATCAAAAAGGATAATATTTACTTTGTTTTATGCTTGTTTGACTTCAGTCACAAACAAAATATATTTCTCACACATAATAGCTGAAAAGTCAGAGGACACTTTATTTTCTTCTAACTCATCTTTTTTTCACATGTAGCATTTTTATTTTATTGGACTGCAGTGCAACACTGTACCAACCATCATCCAAAAATTGATTAACTTTCTCTATTAATATAAAGTGGTTATTGCTGATTGATTCATCAAAATTAAGTATTTGATCAATTATGCAGTGTTAACAACACTGGCCAGGCAGGATTTGTCTACCAACTCTGCTTGTGTAGGTGTTTCCAGTAGCTTGACTCAAGCTGAACTTCACACAGTTGTGAGCAGATCAGAGCAAAAGATTCAGGCATGACACAACTGGCTTTTGATCCAACATGAAAGGCCCAAAAAGATGTTGCTTACCTAGTAGATAGCATACACTGATGTCACTCAGGCTGAAAGAAGCAGTTGTCACCTGTAACTCTTTATATGCTACAGAGTTTCATCGATACAATACGGATTTTGGCTTTGTATCAAGTGTGCTGTATCTTTAATTTAGTTTGTTTAGTTTTTTAAAATTGTGTAAGGAATAATGACAAGAGGATCAGGAGCAGGAGAGGCAATTTTGTTTGATGCTGTTATTTTTGCTTTATGCATTGTTGATTCCTCAATTAAAGTATTTGTGTTCTATGATTTAATTACTAGGGCTGTGCTGTTGAAATAGCTTGTTGACTGTTTAATTACAGCTTCCATAATAAATAATAATGTGGTAGATAGTCAACAAATAAAGGTGTTTAAAATGAGCATGCTTACTCTCAGTGCATCACTTCTCATTTTAAGGTTTATAATGTTGATTGTAAATATATATATATATGCACACAGATATCAATACTGTGATGTTGGCAGCATTTTATATAGCGGTGAAACAATTTGATGAAACTGACCTAATAACTCAGTGCATCATCAAAGTGTACATTCTGCTACCAATTCAAGTCGAGCTGAGAAATTTAGATTTTTCAAAAAAAGTATAACACGTTTGCAAATGTTTACATTGTGGCCGAACCATTAGTGTTATCAATATAAAGGTAGCATTATTAACTGTGGCATTGTTACTCCATGTACTTTGGATTTTTTATTACCAATATTTGTAGATCATAACTGATGATAGCTATGAGAAGCAGAAGTCACTACTGATCTTGCAGTAGTCAACAAAGTCATATTCAGACCACAAGTGTCTGACAGCAGGAAGGAAGTGAACCCAACAAAAAGTACAGGATGCTTGAAAATTGTGATTTGTAGGTGTCAATGAACAAGACCTAGTTTTCACTGATAGTATACTCACTGGTTAGTGGGAGGTGCAGAGAGGGGGAACACCACCTCTTCTTCCTCATATTCCGGTCCATCCTGCATGTCGCTTTCATCCATGGTGCCACCGAGCACCCCGCAGCCTGGG
>CAFUXE010000877.1:293807-305539 GCA_903364295.1 Serranus cabrilla | reverse complement strand
AGTCAGTGGGCCCATCCGGGCCTGTTGATGTGGGTGAAATCCGACTAGCTGGACCCTCCGAGGTGGGAGAGTAGCAAATGCCGCCCACGGTCCCTGAGCTTGTTCCTTGGAAAACTGAATGTCCACCTCCTGCTCCGCCACTCCCTGTTGCGGAAAGCGCTGGTCCGGTCATATCCCCACTAGACATGGGATAGGTCATATTCATGTCGGGAAGTGAGTCCGGAAATGTGTTTGAATGTTGGCGGAGGGTTGGTGCTGGTCCTTGTCCCAAATCAGTGACTCGCACTCTGCTCGGCTTGGGATAGTAGGGGAAAGGGGCCGTCTCCGGGCCTCCTCCGCCTGCCACCCCTGTCCCTGTCGTGACCGAGCCCGTATCCTCACTGCTGACCTCCGTAGCCATCATATTAGGAAAATATGTAGAGGGGAAAAGTCCAGAAGGGAACCTGCCCTTCCCCTCTGTTCTTACAATACTCCGTCAGTTTTTGGGCTCTGGGGAAACAACACCAAAAGTTTCTCAAAAACGCGTTTAGCTAGCCAGCTAACGTTAGCCAACAAGCTAACTTAGCTTACTTGGCCGCACTAGCGGGCGTTAGCTTTACCTCGCATTCGCTCGCTGCAAAATTGCCAAGCTAACGCTAGCGGGATGGCTAGCAGCTTCGAGACACTTGATGAGTTCTTGCTCGCTATGTCTTCATTGTTTCCTGAGTTTAAAGTTCATGCAGGAACGCTATCTTGAAACCAACATTCAAAACGTTTCAAATAAAATGTCAATTCACCAGTATTTCCTGTCTTTTTTGCTCGGACTTCACCCTCGGCACCGGGCAGACCACTTGTCGGGGAGTGTTGTTTTATTGTCACTGTTGTGTGTAACCCCCGTCTTTTTTCCAGTGTTGTTGTTTTCTTTGCTTCTGAGTTTCCAGCCGTCTCGAGTAGAGTCCACGCACGACCCAGCCTTGTCGCCTAGATTCCCGGAACTGTATGTTGTTCTGTGCGAACTACCATGTCGTAAACCAAAGTAAATTATTCTTGCGTATTCAAGCTAAGTTCGCCTTTATTTCTGGGTTTCAGGGCTGGTGGCTTGCCCGCTGCTGCGCTGCTCTTTCTCCCCTCCCTCTCCCACTGACTCCTCTCCAGTCACCGAGCAGACACAGCCAAGTGAACACAGAGCGGCTCCGGTTCAATCCATGACATCTTCAATCAGTGCTCTGAGAAATGGGAATTGTATTGTATTGTAATTGATTTTAACATAAAACATGATAGTGATAAAATACAGCTTCATGATATAAAATATTTTTAGAGAATCGGGGAGTAGGTAAAAAACAAACCTGAAGCTGATATTTTCAGAGAAACAGCACAGATGTATTTCAAAACTAGGCTTCAAGAAAATTTGACTTTTGCATATTTTCCATTTTTCTTTATTATATTAAAATGTGCTGAAATTGTTTCCCTATACTTACAGTGCATTTTGACTCCTTTGATCAGTTGCTTTGAAGCAATCAAGTATACTGTCTTTCCTTTTGCTTGTCTGATAGTAACCTAATGCTTATGTCATTGGCAGAAAATAGGAACAGGAAAAATAGGCTGCACTAACAAAAGGACTGATTTGCAATCTTAAAAATCTGTTTTTGATCATGCTCCTTCCTTGTTCTGCTACATTCCGAGAATTCTTCCTTTCGGGCGACACACTTAAAGTTTGTCAGTCTACAGGATTGACATCGCTCAGTCTTCTTGGCCTGGCAGTTTGCATGATATTCATTTTTTGTGTCTGACTGCTGATGACTAAATGAAATATGCATACGGTCTGGTGAGAGTTTTTAATTATCACTTTGATACACTGCGGAAGACAGTCTGAAGATAGCTCTGGCTATGTGACAGAAAGTCAGTCTTTGTTAATTTTAGCTAGACTGAGTATTTCATTTTAATTTAAATCAGTTGGCCTCTGCATTGTGTTAGACTGGCACAGATACAGAGCAGCTTCTTATAATACAGTCATAAAATAGTAATAGACAGTGATAGCTAACTCATTTTTGGGGGGTGTTCACCTTTTTAGAGAACACTTCAGGACAGCATATTTCTTTATACATATTTGTCCAGTTATAGGACCGTTTAGCAAAGCAATGCTCCTAAACATACACAGAAGTCAACCCATGTTTATTTATTCATATATTTTATAGTCAAATGCTTGACTGGCCAGGTCAGATAATCAGACAGATATACCTCCTGAGACAGGCAAGGAGCGGAGTTGGCTGCAGTGCAGGCCTGGCAGAGCATCACCGGGGAAGATAACAAATATCTGCTGATGTCTGTTGGCAGTTAACTTGGCTTTAGTGACCATGAAATAAGTGTTAATTAAGTTTTAACCAAATGTGGACACACAATCATGTGTGATATTTATTTTTACTGGTCCTGCAAATTAAAATACAACAAGGGATAGGTTGAAGCAATATTAACCATATGGCTTTAGCAGCTGGTCAAGTGGTGTCTTTTTGGCACATTTAAAGGTTTTCATAATTGTTTAGCTATGTATTATGAATAAAGTTACCACACAACACAACTTAAAGGGATAGTCTGAATGTATTTAAGTGGGGTTGTATGAGGTACTTATCCACAGTCTGTGTATTAACTACAGTAAATGGCAGTAGGCATCCCATTTTGGATTAGCAGGCAGGAGTTAAGGCACAGAAGCTAAGCAGTGTGATGTACTGCTGTAACGGTAGACCTGCAACTCACATTTTCTGCTATGTGAATTTACTGTTTTTTGTTAATGTAGTCTAGTGGCTTTGACGAGAGCATAGATAACGGCTTAAGTTCCCCCACATAAGCTTAAACGGCGCTGTCTGACGTCAAGGTAAAGTGGTAAACATTTGCTAAATATAGCATACACTTAAACTGATTGTTTTTTTTTTAGATGGAGATATATCCAAACTTTCCCTTTTAATTACAAAAAAAAAAGAAATTGCACCTGCCCTTCTTTTTAATTTCTGAAAGAGAATTTTAACTTAGGGCTGCATCAGAAAACTCGGTGGACATATACCAACCCGGTGGCATCATGGCAGTGCACAGTTTATGTAAATTATGATCTGGGCAAGCTTTAAAAGCCTATTTAAACATTCAAATGTAGTTTGCATGCTGGGAAGTTGTTTCGAAAGCTTCAGCAAGTAAGCCATGGGCTAAACTTGACCTGCAAGAGCTTACACAGTGTTGAGCAGCCACACTGTTGGTCTCCACTCACCATTTCCATGCATGCCCGCACTGCAGCTGCCATCACCATTTCACCTCCACACTGATCCGTCCTAGAGCAACTGGCAATGTAAAAAAGGATGTCTGGATACCCCCTTCACTTTTTCATTGCTCACTGGAATTTTTACTGTGATTAGACAGTCATTTTAAGACAGATACATAAGGATTGAAAAGCTTTCAAGATGAATGGCTCCTGCATGAGCTATGACAAAGGACACCTTGCGTTCCCGTGGGTCACTCAGAGAGCTGATGCCTATGTTCTCCACCACAGCACAGGCTTCCCTCAAGTCCTGTGACACAGAAGGTCAGTGAACTGTGAAATCTAAAGGCTGACATTGACTTGACATGTAACTATAAAAGCTACTTCCCTTGAAACACACAAATACTCAGTTGTACACGGAAACAAACACGCACCACTAGCTGTAGTCATACAGTCAAGCAGGCTCATTAAGCACGTAGGCACTATGGTGTGAGTGGGCTCTTGAAGTAGAACAGTCTGATCTCAAGACATCATTGCTCCTGCACTTACTGTATGGCCATGCCTTAGGCTTCATTGCTGCTATAGGTCCAGTAGTCCACAGTCCTCATTTTCCTTTATATGGTGGTGTAATCTGGAGGACTGGGATCAGGCTCTGTCTCTGTGTGGCAGTGCAACTGTGTCCTGTGGATCCTACCAGACTGAGTGTAATGAGATTGCAGACAGGATGTGGCTAATCGCCTTTCCCTGGTAGACAGACGATTTGGGAGGGACAGCTTCATACCTGCTGTGAGGTGGAGTAACTATTCTCTACCATGTTTGACTTCTGCTACTAATCCCTGACGTGTGCAGCTATAAAAAAAAGGGAGATTTCATGCTGATAGAGGTTTAATAACCAAGTCCAAAATCTAAACTCAAGAGTTCAACACGGGTGTGCATGTATATTCTGATATTTTGTCTCTGTCTGCGTACACCTTCATGTCTTTGTCTTCTTCTCTGTATCTCAGCATGTGTGTTATGGGAGAGGAGGCCGGCGCTGACAGTCTGCCAAGGGGAGAACGAGTGTGTGAAGGAGAACGACAGGCCAGCCGTGCTGTTCTGCTCTGTTTCACCATAACTGCGTTGTCAGATTTGAGGATGGGCACTGATTTGAGTACCACAGGAGCCTGACTGGGTGTCGACTGAGGGCCCTCATCCATATTAATTGTCATATTATCATAACGCTTCATTGCCCTCAAAGGCAGCACATAGGAAGATCTCCACCCCCCCACGCCTTTGAAGACAATGACGTGTCTTTGCATTCACTGACATGTTGCTCGTGTTGATAGGCAGCAGCGTCATGTCTGTTAATGTAATTAAAAAATGCGTGCCCTTGCTATCATTGGTAATGTAAATTCATTAACACTTTCTATGGAGCTGATGTCTGTAATTCATTCTAAACATACTTACAGAATAATTTGTTAGAATCTGCTTAGCACTGTTTAATTATAGCTATAAACACTCATACATATTCATACATATTCATATTCCCGCCTTATGACAAAATCACAGCCCATTATAACGTTTTCTGTAATGACTAATAGGTTCAAGTATCTAAATATCTGATCCCCCTGCCTAACCCTATAATCACATTCTAATGCATTATAACAGTGATTACAATGCAGTATAAAATATTATTATGTCCTACAATTGTGATCATTTGAATACACGAGGATCCAAAAACAATGTAAGTCACCAGCAATTATATAGTACTATGATACCTGACCTTATAAGTAATTTTACATAATGTGTTAACTGTTTTTATTATATGAATATTTATGGGTGTTTATAACTGTAATTAAACAGCGGTATACGCAGATTAATACGCATATTAAGCATGTTTATAATGCATCATAGACATGGGCTTTATGGAAAGTGTTGCCAAACTATGTATAGCTAGTGGTTATCAGTTCTTGGTTGTATGCTAGTTTTTTTTTCTGTCCTCATTACCTTTTATGGCAGAATGAACTCTGTGTAAATCATGTTTCATCCTGTGTGGTTAGATATGTAGGTAAACGTCATACATAAGATGTGAACTGTACACGGCAGTGACTGGGAGAGGTTATAGATGCACGTAGACTTCCTTCCTCTGTCTCTCTTTCTGTCATCCCTTTCACAGACCACACACCTATACTCTAGCAAAATCACCATAATGTTTCTCAACCGAAATATCCTTTGGTTTCTCTTTTAAAGGCTGAAGTGGTGAGTGTCTGAGGTGAAGTACACACATTAACACATATGTTCAAAGTTTCTGGGTCAGTGCACAAGCCTGCTTGACTATGCTTCCTCGACTGAAGAAGAGGATACTTGCAGGCACATCAGGACTTGTGTGAATAAATCACCGGATTAGCATAAAAGTTTAAAAGAGGGAGTGAGTGACGCATGGATGGATAGCGTGAGCAAAGGTCCTAGGGAGTAGTGGGCTTGGTTTTCCAACATTACTTTCATGGGATTTATGAAACCTCCCATTCCATGTCCAATGTCAGCCGGTTGCTTAAAATTTAATGCCATATGTGAATTATCAATGTGAATTTCAAGATGTGACATGAAACCTTAAATTGCCTTCTGAAAAAGAGTCCAATGAGCTTTTTATGAGAATATGTCTCAGATCGTGCCAGGATGTCTTGTAGTGTGTGCTGTTAATAATGCATATAAATTAGCTCATATTGAAATCTTTTTTAATAATCCATACATTGTGCTTAGGAATATGTTCCGTATATGATGTTTTACTTTTACATTATCAGTGCACTATTATATGTTTGGCTTTAACTTTCTGTTGCTAGTTCCGTTTTTGTATTTCTTTTCAGTGACATTTCATCTGGTCTGTTTAGCATACCAACAATTCACATGACTTCAGTTCCTCCTTCGCACAAGATGGGTATTATGCTGCAGGAGGCAGCAGGTCCTTCTGTCGCTGAGCAGATCTGGTGTGTGTGTGTATGTATGAGGTGACATTTCATTGAGTGTTGTGGTGTATGTAAATCAGAGTGCATGAAAGGGACAGAAGTATGAGGCTTGCTCCATATTTGTGTCTGCATGTGCAACACACTCATGCATTTGTTTCTCTGTCTGCACACTTGTCTTGTAATATTCTAATTGGTGCCGGATGAGACTTCCGCTGGCGTTCCCTCAATACATGCAATATGTGCCCACCCGACCTCTGTGTGTCAGTGAGTTACTAATGTGTTGAGCAGGCTATGGCACAGTCTGCTGTTCTGCACCTCCTGCAGTCCCCAAAGGGAGTTGGAGAAGGCAGATGGGGAGGCCACTGTGTTGCTTTATTAGCGAATAACTGCAGGTTGTTTGTGGGTGTGTGTGTGTGTGTGTGTGTGTGTGGTGTGGGCACACAATTAATGCATCGACTTAATCACAAAACAGTGTGGAATAACACAAAAGAGAGAGACTTTCCCTCTCTATGGATGAATACTGCAGATGACAGAACCCTTACAAATGACTGGTTTACTGTTTTGTACAACAAAGACAGCAGAAGCTTGACTCGTTCTTTTTTTCTTTCTTCCTGACACTCACAGTGGCAGCCAGACACGCTCTGACCAGAAAAGCTCTCATACTTTCGCTGTGTGCAGGGGGCTGTTTTTCACTTTCTTTTTTCAGAGGGCAAGCGGGGGAGTTTGCAGCTGCCACTCGGACGCACATATGGGCAGAGTGGTGGTGAGATGGGGGTGGGGGGACAGAGAGCACATGGCCCCCTCAGTCACACTGTTACAGAGGGATGGCGGTAGAAAATGGGCAATTGTCTCTACTTGCACTGCTTTTTGATTTTTGATATGAGGACAACTTTAACTAAAGAGACTCAGTAACAGTTGAGTTTGCAATGTCATAAACATCTAATTTCACTTCTTGAACTACTTGAATGTGACACAAACTCAGTGCAGCCTTACTCTGGAAAATCATCTTGGTGCCATTGCACTGTTCTTGTTATTTATGGCATATTTACTGACACTCACAGCAGTGCCAGCAATGACTTTTAAATATTCTTCTAGTACAGATCACTTAACACGTCGCCAGATTGTGCTCTTTTGCACCCAGGGTCCCTGTTAAAAACGGGCGAAACACGTGCATGTACAGAGCAAAGCTGCAACAAAAACACAATTGTTGTCTATTTCTCTGCCTCTCTTTCCAACACACACTCACACAAAGGCTGGTTGTTTAAAGTTTTGATACTTTGACGTTGACTTTATATATGTAACATAAAATATGTAATATAGTGGTTTCCTGCATGCCTCTATGACGCATAATATTAGACAGCAGGATCTTAGTACAAGCATGCCTATTGGTTCACCGACACTGATGAGATACGGAAATTTAGTCATGACAAGGCACTTCTTGATATTTGAAACTATGGAGGCAATTTGGGTGGTGTACGAGACACTCAGAGACACATTTTGTTTTTTACTCGATTTTCCAGGTGTGTTGTTTCTTTTTAGACGGGGATCGCGTTTGTCCCCACTGCAATTGATGTTTGTTAGTTGGAGGGGTAAAAAGACTCAAGTGGGACACAGCAGTTACAAGCCCTCTGCTATGCATTTGTGTATTTAGATCTGAATCTTTCATTATTTTGCATTCCTTATGTAAATGCACCTGCATGCCACTGCTTCACTAAACAGACTAATGCTTCAACATGTTTGAGAGTATAAATGTAAATGCAGGAACATTTGAAATGCTTGTGAAAATGTCCAGATTGTGTGATGCCTGCAACTAAATTTTGCATTGTAGTGCCTTGTCATAGTGCTTGTCCAGATGGGCTCTGGAGGGAATTAAGAGCACTCAAGCACAAGTAGAATGACAACTGATACTCCACAGACGGACTACTATTACAACTAATGGACTGCATCAATAAGAGAAGCTGCATTCAGCTTTAGGTTAGAAAAAAAAAGATTTTACAGATTCAAGTTAATAAGCCTAATTTACTTGGCAGCCTTTCAGATATATAAAGCTCGCAACTTCTCATTTTATATGACAAGCCAATTTCACTTGTTCTGCAGGATTAATATTTGCAAAAATAAAGGGCCTTGAGTATAAAAGGGGAAAGTGAAGGATGAAGACCATCCACGATATGAAAATGCACTGTGTGGCTCAGCGCCCATGTTTGAGGTTGATGATCAGATGATATCACCCTGGCACCGACGGTCTGGGCGGTTCCTTTTCCCGTCTGGGTTTGCCATGAGAGATGGACAGCAGCTCTCTGGGGGCCAATGAAAGGGATTGTTATTAGAGGCACTTCCTGTAAAAAGTTACTTACAAATAACAGACTCATAAAACACATAAGTGTGTTTGAGGGTGTGTGAGAACATAAAAGAATGGTCCTGTCCAGTAAATATCCATTGAATTTAAGATATTACAGAAACAAGTTGGTACTAATCCACATCAGGGGTTAATCCAGAGACAAATGTAGGATTATTAACATACAACACAGTGTACAAACCTATAGCAGGAGAATCATCACCCATCAAATTTCAACACCCAAGTCTGTGACCACCTCAATACCCATTAGTCAAATTGTATCACTTCCCTGAAACAGGAAGGGTATTGGCTGAGTGTTTTATTGTCCACAGCTACTGTGTGCTGCATCAGGTGATGAGTCACAGTCTAAATGAGGTTATCCCATCCATCCGGACATGCAGGCCGACACCAGAAGCTACCCACTGCCCAGCCTATCTGAGCAACAGCTGAGACGTCACACACCCCTCTGACTGTCCGCTGAATGCATGACATCATCTTCACTCCGGTGTTTTATATGCATCAGTAAGGGATTAATGTCTCTCCGGCTAAATTAAGACTGTTGATGTGCTCTTTCAGCTATTTCTCTCCTCACTCGTCTGTCTCATTAATACCTCCTCAGAGGATTTCTGTTATTCCTGTTTTCTCCTCTTGTCTCTTTATCTTTCTACTTCTTCTTGAACAAATCTTTTCCCTCTGCTCTCTCATCTCTCTTTCTCTGTGTGTCCCTGCGTCACCTCCCTTTCGGCCCCTCAGGCCACGACATGTGCGTTGCAATCTGCAGCCCCAGCGCTCTGCTGTCTCCCCAGGCCTCCCCATCACCCTGTACCCTCCCCTTGTGCTTTTAGGCCCCTCTGTTTAATTCATGAGCTTCCTGTGGCTCCTGTCATGTCTCATCGGGGCCACAGGAAGGCACGGTGTAAATAATGGAGCATCCCCAAAGACATGTTCAATGCTGACTGTCACAGCAGCGCACCATGTGCTCCCATGGATAAGACAGGACGACAGTCTGTGTTTCTGTGCCTCTCTAACACATATGTCATGCTCAGAACATTACTTTTACACATACGGTGGACACGAGAGCAGGGCTGCTAGCATGTGTAAGCACATACTGCGCATTTCCCCTCTCAGATATTTTGTAACTTGCAGAATATACAAAACTAAATATTTAAACAAATGATTTCAAATAAACATTTACGAAATACTTGTTTATTTCAATGGTTTACATGATCACAGACACTATATTCCCCATAAAACAAGCTGAGGCTCATTTATCAAACAAGTATAGCATTCTCCCACTGAGAGAATCTTTACCATTGATCACCTCTGGGCGTTTTATTGGCATTATTCACAGCGGAGGTGGTTTCGAAAGGAACCTCCCATCAGCGATCTTCTGTGGAATCCTTCCTTAAAACCCATAACAGGATGCTCAGATCAATACTGTTGTGAGACAAAATGAGAAATCAGGGCAGTGGTAAGGAGGCAAGGCCTTTACTTAATTCTCACAGGGCAATCTTTAGAGGCAAAGTCTTTAAAATGATCTGCTTGTTAGGCAGAGCTGAGCAATTCCTCAAACACAACAAAGATCCCTTTGTCCTACTCAAATATCTACCCTCAGGATATTTGTTCTGCGTACATCAATAAAGAATGGATCAGGACAGGGGACTCAGCCTGGATAGGATTGTAAATCTCCAGTCTCCAAACATAGTGTCCTTGTAATTTGCCTTCTTTTCTTTGCAACATCATCTCCCACCCTGCAGGATTTCTCCATTATCAATTTTTTAGGGCGTCAGGCATTTTTATGACTTACTGTAAATTGGGCACACACGCCAGGAAGGTAAATGGGTTTGATGCTGTGATGTACTGATGGAAACTAAGTTAGCTGTAGAGAAAAAAATGAAACGATTCTGCTTTGAATCCAGACTGAGGGTCTGTTTTTCCTCTGAACTGGAGCAAACTATTTTTCATATTAGCCTAGTGTAATGTTTCATACTTGTGTGTGTGTATAGGTTAACAGTGGGTTTTGATCATATCCACCCAGTGAGGTTGTATTATTACCATCTCACTTATGTTACCATATGACACGATCTGATGTAATGAATGTGATGAGTGCTCCCTTACAGTAATGTCTCCCCACAGAGCTGAAATGATATCAGAATGAAGTGTCAAGTTTATGTGTACACTAAATGAATGTGTCTCTAATGTGTCAGACAAGTTTCGAAACAGTGACACAGAGATGTAAATGTCACTGCAGTTGATCACATCACCATAGGAAGTCTCATGGGGGTAACACACTATGTCCTTATTGATCTGTGCTATGTTCAGCAAATCTGCTACTTAGGCTGGCCGTGTTTTACTATCACCTGTATAAACCCCCCGCTGTTCAACACTGGGGTGTATGTTGTTTAATTCTGCTTGATCTGGCTCCCCGTGGCTGTAGATGCAGCCCATTTGCTAGGTACATAGTAGAAAGCAGACACGTGCAGAGGGAACGGCTGAAGGTGCTTGAACACCTGCCCCTTTACGTCTGAAGTGCCTTTTATCAAGCTTATTTAATTCTTTCTATTTATTTATTTTAATATTTTCATATTTTGTGAAGGCCTGCTAGTGGCCCTCATCGATACGGATATTTAGCATTTACTTAAATGTAGTTTTAAGCAAAACCTGGCCTGGTACCTTTTGTGAGATTGATTATCACATTTTATTTGCAGTCTTAGTGTTATGCAGAGTCCTCTTCAAATCGTCCATTATGCAACATAATATTGGTTCTGACTGCTGGTTCTTCTCCTTAACACCTGTGTTTATCTCCATGTTGTGCAGTGGCTGATGTTATTATTTGCTCCTTGGTTTGCCTGAACACTGAAGCTGTTGTGTTGTTGTTGATGATACAGGGAGTAGGCATGGAGCTGCAGAACTCATTTCATTGTGGTTCAGTCACCTGTTGGTTTGTGTGAGTTGAATGAGTCTGTGCAGATCTGCTGGTGGCTTTGAGGACTTTGGTCATTCTGGATTTAAGTTAGGTTGTGCTGTATAATGAGTCATTAACTCAGCTGTAATAAGAATACTTTAATTACTTTCATAATCAATTAGTGTGAGCTTTGAGATGACTTTTTTTTTTCTTTTACAAAACTAATTCTAATAAGACATTGAAGAGATACAAGTAATATTAATATAAAAGCAAGAGTTTAGAGTAACTTTAGAGTAACTTTCTAAATGTCTCTGCAAGGTCCTGGTGGAA
>CAFUXE010000877.1:271146-287354 GCA_903364295.1 Serranus cabrilla | reverse complement strand
CCCTCCCAAACTCCCTGACCCCCCCCTCCTCCCCTACTCCCTCCATTTCTCCCCCAATCGGTCATTCCCTCACTCAGCCTCTCAATCAATCATTTAGTCCCCTTATTTCAGGAGGGCACTGTTGCCGCTAAAAGCCTTGTGGGGCATCATTTCATAAAGTTTCTGCATTAATCTCATGATAATTCAGTCCTGGCTACACTCATACATGTTTTATAAACCTGCTTAGCCTTGTGATGGAAATGAGAAAAAAAAGTTAATATTTGAACTTTTTTTTTTGCAAGTCTAATAAGCGTCTCTCATCCATTGAGAAACCTTGGCATGCTAACATTTATGCATTATTTTCTCACCATATCAAAAGCAGTTTTTTCCCTGCTTATTATTTTATGCATTTCGCTCCCAGGTCACCACGTCTTACTTTTCTCCTCTTGCAGCTGGTTGTGTGCAGATTTGATTCAGCATTTCCAGACTTTCCCCAAACTCCCTGTTGCTTATTCTCTCTGCTTCACTCACAGATGGCTGCTGAGGAGGCTCCAGGGACACTGGGCTTGCACGGACTGATTGGCTGGATACTCAGCTATAATATGTATTTACAAAACCCAACAGACTCCCCATTGTTTTGCTTGTTTTGCTCTTGTGCCTGTCCCCATCCTCACCCTAAATTTAAGAGTCGTCCACCCTCCCAAGCCGTGCGGGAACTTTTGTCTGTGTAAAGGAGAAAGTGTTAAACTGTAGTTCTTAAAAATATTTAACCCTCACTTCTACAAACTGTAATTGCCTTAATGTGATAACCCTGGGTTAAGACTGAGGCTTTTGAGGAGAGCCAACCCATATTTTTCACAGTCATGTGGCCATGAATAACTGGAATATAAATCAAACCTGTTCCATGTGAGTAACTCATTAAAATAGCAGTCAAAGGTTAAATAGAGTGATGGAGGGCATAGTTTAATTAGACCATCTTTTCTTGCTCTGTAAAGCAGGCCATTCACCCTAACTTTAAGAGACCTTTTTGAGATCTTATTAAGCAAAGAGAATTAATGAACCACAGAAAAATGCAAGCATTAAAAGCAGGGTGAGAACACAAAACCAATTTAGGAAGAAAACATGGAAAAGAATCCTTTCCCATGATATAGACTTCTGCTAAAACCCAGATTCCATTAAAATAGAAATACAAAAGGAATAATTTCACCTTGCTGTGAGGTTTTTGACAACAGGCCGGCCTGTAAGTAGAGATATAAGCTAGGTGTCATGAATGCCCATTTTACACTGCTGAACAACACCCGCTGAAAATGCAATCAACTTCTAAGAAAAGACATTCAGAACAAAGACACTTGAGAACAAAATCACATTTAAAGTCAAAGAACTAAGCTTAATTGTGTTACCAGACTTTGAAGGTAGGTGAAATTCAATTTCAAACTCTAAAAGACCATAGCTGCATCGAATTAAGCTTACATACTCCATTCAATTTTCTTTCCTGTGAAAATTACACCAAAGTAATGGAACATTATAATATAGCCATAGGGGAAGCTTTTCAAGGATAGATGAAAACATTTATTCAGAATAAGGGCACTCTATGATATGATGACATTGCATCGAGATAATACTGCTGAGAATGGCTTCTTTAAGAGCTTATAACGATAGGTTAGATCTCCACTGGAAATGATGAAACAACAGTGAAATTCTGGTAATATGTGGCTAAAGTTCTGCGAGGGATTTTTTTTCCACTTGTATGAAACAAAAACTATCTTCAACTTTCATAAATCACTTTATTACCTGCGCTTTCTAAGGTTATCATTACTTGAATTCTTGGAAATATATAATATATATTTTATTCTCTACCTTCTTTGTTTGGAATATTTTTTCTTTTCTTTTGAAATGCACCACTCAAGAAAGCTCTGGAGTCTCGGAGCCCCCAGGAGCCGAAGGGCTACATGTTCTATTCAGAGTCACTTTTTTTTCAAAGTTTGAAAAGAAGTCTGCCTGCCTTCAGTTTGGATTCATAAACCAAAGTGTGAAAGATGTGACGGAGATAGCGGGATGCAGGGTGGGAGAGAGAGAGGGAGAGAGAGAGAGAGAGAGAGAGGGAGGGAGAGAGAGGGGAAAAAAGCCAGCAGACGGGAATAATTCTCAGCTTGCTGAGGCAAAACTGCCATCAGTGTCTGTATATGAATTGAGGAACAGTGGATGTGCTTGAGCATCGTCCACGGCTGCTTGTCAGAGTAGAGACTGGTTCTCAGTCCCAATGAGGTGTGCATATGTACTATATTTTGGCAACATCTATCAATCTTTTTTTGCAAGCTCAGAAATTTCCTTTGCACAGTGGAGAGTCACTGGCTTCCCGGGTAGAGTCAAGTGAGTGATGCTTTTTCATTGTATTTCCATGTGGATGCTCTGAAATAGAAAGAGCCACATGTCAGATCAGAAACTGCTCTGGACTGAGCAGGGATAAGATGCTGCTGACATTATTTTATTGTGTAACAAACTATGATTCTACACAAAACTGAAAACGAGGGATGATATTTACGTGGAGACATTATGCATAAATAGTAATTCCACTGAGGCAGTAAAACCTGCAGTGGACTTTGGTTTGTTGCAAAAGTTTTGTTTTGGTCTCTGTTGTAGCACACAATTTTCTCCTGAAGTGGTCTGATCGTTCCCATTACGGATTCAGCAAATGTTTTTGTTCAGTCAGCTTCCTCATTTGCCATGCAAGCTGAGCTGTCAGGGGGCCGCAGTCTTTCCCTCAGTCCTTATCGTGCTTCCTCTCATCCATCCCTTCTCCTTCGCCTCGCTTTTCCCTAAGTGGCCACCCACCCCTGCCATGACTTTGTTCACCAAATTAACCGGGGCACCTACTGTGATTGGACCAGCCAGTGGAAAATCAACTTTAACCCCTGTTATTAATTGGATATCTTGGCCTCTCCTATCACAGCGAAGAGACTGCGGAGCAATGGGATGGTTTTGTTTGTGCAGACCCGCACACACATATGAACGCACACTAAAAATCAGCAGGTAATGATTTCATCAGCGAAGAGGCTTTTTATTCTGTATCTTATGTCTTTGTAATTGCAAAGAGGAAGATGATAACAGTAATTCTCACTTGATTAGCCGGCATGGTAAAAGCTGAAAGATCTAACAAGATGAAAATCTTATGAAACTCTGGAGAGGTTTATATCCTTTTGAAAAGTGAAAGGTAATTAAGTTTGTATAACTTTGAGTAATTGCTGTAAAAATAAAGTTTTACTCTTCACCAAACGGAACTTTAAAGGGCTCATCATTTAAAAGCAGATCTAAGGGATGTTCAGAAAGATGTCTATCTGCTGGGTTGTTTCATGCTGAAAGTACCATAGGGATAACATGTCATGTGGTGGCACATTTAAAATATCATCTAATTTGTACAACAAATATTTGTGCCTCTTATAGGATCCCAAAAGAATAAAAGAGGTATCTGATCCTTTTATGTTTGCAATATTGAGTTAGTCTAGTGAGGCTTTGTGGCTGAGGTCCTGGGCGCCATGTGGTTCAGCAGGGCTTTGAAAGGCACCATTCACAGACCCAACTGAACTCAGGCCAACCCGAATTGTGCCTGCCCGTTTCATCCAAACATCTGTGGCGTCCAAAGAACATCCTGGAAGAGACTGGTCTGCAGAGAAACAAACTAATCGGCGCGCCCCGTACCTTCCTCTGCCCCAGTTCTCCCTCCATGTCTCTGCGAGGCACAAGCCTTTCATTCATATTTCCCCTGCACAGTCAGTTCTGCCTTTGTGGCTTGCATTGTATCTCTGTTGGCACTCTGTTCCCCCGTTCAAAGGAAACAATTATTGTTGCATCCCATCCTCAGAACAAACACTCTGACAAAGACGACGTGAGATCAAATTGTGTTTGTATGGACTCTTACTGTGCCACTCTGAGGTTCATATAATGAGTTTGACCTGCCCTGAGTTACTTATCATTATTATGAATGTGGGGCAATCAAAGGACATGATGATGAGAAACACAAACAACTGAAAAGTTGTTAAAACTATAAAGAGCGTTGATTCCAGCAGAGTAATTTTCTCATCATGCGGCAGCTGTAACCTTGGCACTGCAAGTGTTCCAAGTCTCCCAGGAATTCATTACATGTTAGAGCCTGGTAGTTTGTCTTTGTCCAGATGGGGGAGCTATCATGCTACTTAGCAACAGTACGATAGTGCACCACTGTACAGTCTCTCTACCTCTGTACCTCTGCGACTCTGTCCTGGGAGACTACTGCAGAACTACATCTGAAATCTTGCAAATATGGTAAACAGAGTTGCAAAAAGTATAAAAGTGCTGACTCTCAGGCTACAGGACAGTGTTTGTTCCCAATGGGGAACAATTGTAGAGATACGGTTCCCGTACCTGTGCAACTTCTTCGCCCATTTCTGTACTGTATTTCCATCGATATCTCTCTGTTGTCTTCAATCCAGCTGTCTGCACAGAGAGTAAAATAGATCTATGTCCAACTATTCTTTATATAACTATATATATGTCAAATTAAGACACCACCAACATATCTAGCCTAGACATTTGGCTCTCATAACTGCTGATTGCACAACAGCTACATTTAGTCTGCCTTGTGTTTAATTTATGCAACTAGATGTTAGATGGATGTACTCTCTAAACTCGAGTTTGGTTGCAGCTTGAACAGAAATATGACAGATTTTGCGTGTGTGGACTATGTGTGTTTGTGTGAATACTGTATGCATATTTCAGTAGCATTTGAACAATGTTTGTGCATCTGTTTCAGGGCTTATGTGTGCAAATGTGCATGTGAATATGTAGGTTTTTGGTGGCTGCGTCTCTGTGTGAAATGCTGTGGGTTGAATCTCTACAGTGAGCGCAACAAGGGAGGGAGACCACTGGAGAGCAACAGACAGCTTCTAGCCCAGAAAAGGTTCAAATATTTTCCCTCTATCTGTGGGAGGAAAGAAACCCATGGCAGAGAAAACAACAACAAATGATCAACTGCACCCTCCTTTTTTTCTGCCATCCCTCTCACTTTCCATCTCTAGTAGTCTCACATTGTCAGACCTTATTCCCATACTACATTTGCACTGTTCCATCGCAGCAGAAAGCCTCTCTGGAGATGCTTCATTAGAGAAAAAGATATCTTCTACTGCTATTTTTTTCCTTCTAGATCACATGGAACCCAACCAACTTATTCCCGTTCAGACTGAGGGAGGTTTGTTACTGCGAATAAGCTCGCTGACATTTATATGTAGCATCTATGTGGATCATCTGTACTGATTTAGAAAAACATGACTAACAAATGGGTATAAAAAGCCAGACACCAGATTATTATGTTGTTGCAAAGTGGCACTGACAGAAAAATAAAAGATGCTCTTTGGCTCATTTAAATTGCCAGCTTTAGATTGGCCTGTTACAATGAATCAAATTAGACAGGCTGCAACTTTCACAGAAATACAAAATTGGAGGGATTTTATTCAAATCAAATTCAAATCAGTTGGTGTTCAGCCACAGGCACCACACTAGCTTCTGACAAAAGATCTCAAAACCTCTTGATTTAGCTGGCCATTTTATATGCCAAAAAGTGTTTTATAACAGACAGGTGGTGAAATGGAAGATAAAAATATGTCCTTTTCATTGAGAGGGAACCAAGCAGAATTCAAAATGCACTGTATATTGTATGAGGTAAGAGAGAAAATGCACATCCGACCCTTCAGAGGCATTAACATAAGGCCTGATGTGGGAGAGCATGGACTGAAGAGAGCATGATTATTTCAAATGAAAACTTTTTCACCCTGAAACTTGCTGCTATTAACTCTGGCAGTGTGTAGTGTTACATTATTGAACTGAAGACCGCTCTGGGTTCTAAAGTGGGCTGGAGGGGATGTAGCTATTTTTGCCAGTTTCGGATCTCGGCCTGGGGTCCCTGCCAGGTCTCTGCACCCAGTATTTTCATATCAAACTGAATGTGCAAAAAAAACCTGACGTGACATTTTACATATTTTTGGCTTCACAGTGTCTTCATGATCTGCTGCTGTTGAAAAAGGGGGCAGGTCTCCTTGAGGTGGTTGAGTGCATGTATTTCTTTTTCTAAGCAAAAGCATTGCAACATTAATGAATGCTAAAGGCTGCAGAGTGCAATCTGCGCTGTACAAAGAGGGCGCAGACGTGTACTTCTGACTTCTTGATACTCAGTTTTGTGAGAATTGGTGAGACTTTCTTTCCTCTGTTGCGCTTATCGACTGTCTGTTGAATGCCATCAAACGTTTAAGTCTCTCTCGCACTTCTCTTTTCGGTGACATACAAAAACTCGCACATGTGAGTCGACAGTGTACCCTGCGAGCATTCATCTCCTATGAACAGCCATCCCCTGGAGGTTCTGGGCTAATTGTGTTGAGTTCCTGGCTGAGGCACTCTGACGAAGTGGGAGGTGCACGTTCACTTCATCTTCCTGCACTGACAGTTTTGCACTTCTCCACAAGTCAGCATCTTTGAGGTAGAGCGTGGTAAACAGAGAAGGTAGGGAAGGTAGGGCTTAGCAGAAAACTTAGGAGTTCATGGTGTCCTTGAAACTTTATTGACTGACTGCGCAGCGACTGGAGACAGCTGCTTTCACCTCTTATTGTCGTCATGCTGATATGATGGGTGTGCCGCTTTTGGATGTAATGCATTGATTGGCTGGTACAATGAAATGCTGCCGTGCAAGATGTTTACAACAAAGTGCTGATTAGAGCTCATCCAACTCACCCAGAGGGGTAATTTAGTCTGTAGAGTATCTGTCAGGCACCCACTCTCATTCAGAGTAAGTAAATGTTTATATAACTGTCAATCACTAATGAGTCCGCTCACACCGACTAACAGTTACAAATGTAATTGTTTGACTATAATGCTGCGGCAGCATGGGAAATGTGCCTCTAACGGAGAAGATTCAATAAAAGGTGAGTCTTTCTATTAGATGGCTGTGCGTGCTTTACACCAAGCTTAGCCCACTATCTTCTCCTCTGAAGTGCAAATGAAGCTATAATTAGATTCCACACGTGAGATGCAGAAAAGTCTATTATTGAACTATCTACAAAGGCTGCATTGAATGTCCACAAATACTGCAAATAAGGTGATTTACATATCTGCAAGAACATATGAAACCATATTAGTTTGTTGCATAAAGTGGAAAATAAAGACCTGTGGTGCTGATGCATTATTATACATCCAGTAAAGACTCACCACAGTAATTGTAGGAAAGCTTTTCATTTTATTAGCATGCATGGTGTTAAACAATCACTGAGTGTTGATAAGCTGGTATGGAATTGATCTTTAATGACTACACTTTGTTTTAATTAGTGCCTCTGCACCGGGGAATGCAAAGCATTTGGAACGACAATTACAATAATGAATTTACCAGATATTGGCTACAATGAAGGCGTAAACTCTGGCAAAGCACACAAAAACCACAAACGCACACAATAGCACTCCCTCTCTCTTTCATTCCCCCCCACACTTACATACTAAATGCAGCATGACAAACTCCTGCAAGAGACTTGGCATGCTGGGTGCGTAATCCTCCTGTAATGTATTCTTTTTCTGTCTCCCCCCTGCTTCCTTCCTGCAGCCGCTCAAAGTGCCATGCAGTGGAGATATGGCAAGCCCATCTAAAACGTGTGATGTCGACTATTGTGGGCAGCGTAGGACCCCTTCTGCAACATGCCCTGTGCCAGCACACCCTCATGTACTTTTCATAAGTCGCCAGTACTGCACTGCAGCTTGGTCTTTGTCCAGATAACACCATTGTGTCTAATTGGTCCTCACTGCCGGAGTCTGGCATCAACTAGGATTCTTAAAAGCCTCGGTTAGCAGCATAATGGGAGAGAATAGATCAAACATTTATGACAAAAAAGTACCCACTGCTTAGTGCATGTTTTTTACTCTGGGATAATGTGACCTGATCTCTCAAAGTGTCAATCCCAGTCTAAATTTGTACTCTCAGGGGGAGCAAATGCGTGCCTCTTTATAATCTCTATTTTTCTGCAAAAGGGTCCAAATGTTGGGGACATTCCTAAATTAGCCCACTGAGTGCTGAAGCGCACTGCAGCACCCAACTGGACTATTTGTAAAATTTAAAGTAGCTGCTGGCAGCTCTGTTGAGGTAGTGTCATACTGTCACGAGTTCAGAGCATAAAAGTGGAGCTTAACTCCTCTAACAACTCCCAACCAAACTATTTTACTGGACAAAACAGAATAACTTAGTACAGCCTTTTTAATTGACATGCTGGATGTGACAAATGATGATTAAAGCTCCTTACAGCCACCTTTTAATCCTATGTGGGCGAGCGTTTGATCCTCAAAAGATAGACTTTGGATGAAATATCACTTCAGTGAGGCTTATTTGTCTCCAGTGGCACTTGAGATCTCCCTCTTTCTCTGCAAACAGAGCAGAGTGATCTTTGAGAGGCACTCAAAAGAATAACCATAAAGTATGGCTCATGTCAGGAGCTGAAGGACATCAACTGAAGCTGGATTACACGTTTAAGCGTGATGGTCCATTACATTCTGATAAGGACCATTTTGAGAAAGGTTTTGTTTTCAAGGCAGGGATGAGCATTTTCCTCTGTAAACAGAAAAGCTATTGAGATATCACTGAGCAGAATGATAATTACATGCATTATGCAATGCTGACGTTTTCACATTCTGCACCATACTTTCTGAAAAAAAAAACCCTATAGAAATGACACTCCGCCTGACCTTCCGTCTAGAGATATCACCTCGAGGTGCATGTAAACAGAAAAGGTGCTGCTCAGTCTGCGTGTCTATGCTATAGGTGTTAATTGCATCCCTTTGTAACAAACAATTGGAGATTTAAAAATATGCTGTGAGAGTGTAGTTTAGTATGCTGTGATAACACAGGGTGCCATGTTTATGTGTTGAGCAGTGTTTCTGACCAGAAAAGCCTCTCTCTCTATCCTTGAGCTACCAACAAAGGTCAACCTATTCTAAGTGAGGACAATACAACACTCCTATGAAATATCGGCTCCCACTTGTTGACCCCATTAAATGTCTGATAACTTTATCACCACCAAGCAAGAGCTGCGCGACCTGAATGCTCTCCCATCCAGGAAGCCCAGAGGCACACAACAGTATAACATCATTACAAATGCAAGAGAACACAAAACCACCTGACAGGTTTACACGTTGCTGTGAGTTGTGCGTGAGAGAGAGAAAATCAAGGGGGTTACAAAAAGTATACAGCAGGCAGGTTGTTTTTCATGCTTACAGCTTGTCCCGTATGTCTCTGTTTATGTCTTTAGGCCAACCCAGGCAGCTCTTTGCCGACATACAGCACAAGCTAATGAAAAACTAACCTTAGCCGAGTTCTAAAAATGACTTCAGGCACAATGTAGACCTGAATAGAGGTGCATGGAAAACCTCTTAACTTTTACATTTCCCTTCCTCACTGACTGAGCAACCACACCTCCCTTTTTAATACATTGTCCTTGGATAATTATAGCTAGAAGCAAAGGGTTAATTGAAGTGAAATGGGTTATTCAGTAGAGTTCAGCTGAAGACCTAAGCTATAGAGTGGGGGAACAATACCTGGCAAGAGAGCTTTAAGAACACGAGGACTGGATTCTCCAGTGCAAGCCCTCTCACACCACATTTTCAATTTCCACTTTATTCATTCACTTTGGGTTGCGGGTGACAAAGGGTTTAAATTTACATTATGCATAACGTCACATTGAGCACTTTGGCTGTTGGCTTTATTCATCCAATAGCTACATTTTGAATGATGAGGGTAATATAAAAAGATTCTCGTATGCTTAAGCATATAGGACCAGGACATATTAGTCTCTGCGATGTGTAGTTAGCTGCTCAAAAGGTAGTAACTATAACCAGGGTTAAGATTAATTTGCTACACCTATAGACCAGTTATTTGTACAAACATTGAGAATGCGCACATGCTGGTTGCATAAAAGCAGAGCGCCGATAGGAACACTGACCACAGATAAAACTAGCTGACAAAAAAATTGACTACTTCTTCAAGGTACTGTGTCTTTACTATTGAAATGCTGTCTCAATATACTCGGGGATCAGCAAGTATATATATATAAGGTGAATAGCAACGTTAAACTTCTGATTCTTTCAGAATGTGTGAAACTAGAGTGACATGTCCAAATAAATGGTCTATTAGCTCATAAAACAAATACATGTTCTTAAAAAGGTGCTGTACATAACATTTCTGAATTAATCTAGTCTGAGCAGATTGCCTACACACCACTCCACACACAGCTTGACTGATATTCATGACTTCATTCATGTCACATTACTGCACTATATAAATAGCAAATATTTGTTATAAATGTTGTGCACCCCGCTTAACATACTACAACCAAGCCTGTTGAGTAGCTTAAATGAAACTAGTTAGCTTGATTAAAAATAAATGTGAAAATTCATTTTAACCAAAAAATGTCAGCAGCTATTCATGTATAAAATACATTCTCTCTTGAATGTATATATAATGGCTCAAACATAGAAACGATTCTGTATTTAAACAAATAAGAAAAGACGTATTTGTTATATATTTGAGGAAACTTTATTTACAAAGAAAATTAAGAGATTCCCATTCTTCTGCATGGATAGAACTCTGATGGATAAATATGTTCCAGCTGACGACCTACAGGGAGAACAAGAAAATAGGGCAAAAAGGGATAAAATTACCTGCATACACCTGATGACAGAAAAGTAATTTCGGAGTAAACACCGGTAAAGATAAATGTGACAACTCTGACCTGCTTCCATCTGATACACATCAATGTCTGCAATAAACTGTCAAATTAACTTGCTAAAGTGCAAGCTTATCTAAACACAGCTCCAGTATCAACCCACATGACATTTGCTGCTGTCACTCTCAGACATATAGGTAATTTATTTAAGATATGCCGCTGAGCAAAAAGGCTAAAGAGGAAAAGTGAAGGACTGTCATTGTCTGAGGTCACTATTCAAACCAAGGCAGGAGTAAATGCCACATCATCCTGACATTTTAATGAAAGCCTATATGCTAGATAAACATGGCAGTCATAACTACCTTCAAGGCTGAATAGGACTGGTCCATTTTACTTCTTCAGGATCTGATGTCTGACGACGATGAAGGGGAATGCAAAGCCACTGCCGAAGAACACCAGCATCATGCCGAACAGACGCCATTTGTTGTCCACGGAAAATGGCAGGTTCTGGAAAACGACAAGAATATTATGACTTAGTAAAACTCATATTTAATGCAACTTCTTCTGTACTTTTCTAAATCATGTTTTGTGTGTTTAAACGCATGCCAGGGCATATCAGAAACAGAATGAAACTGCTGGGTTGTTTAAAAGAATAGATTTGAAATTCACATTAATTTCATATATGATCCTGTCAATGCACACATTATTTTTCACCTTCATTCTAATGTATCTGTACTATATGAATGACATCTATTCAAAGAGCTTGATAAACTGAATAAGAAAATCAGGGTCTGGAATTAATTACAAGACTATGGGTAAAATGCCATTTAAAGTTTAGGAAATGCCTGTAAAATTTTAAATGAGGGGAAAGGAAATGTTTCAATGATGAGACTTCTTTTTTTAATTTTTGCCAAATATGTCATGTGAGAGTGGGGCAGCTCTATTAAACTGCAAGTGATTAAGAGTCTCTGTATTAAATAAATTAAAAAATAAACTTAACTATAATATCAAGTGACCAAAAATGTCATCTGGAGGAACTTATGAACTTACTCAGGTGTCTTACATTTTGAAAGTTTTATAACAGATTTGTATATCAACAAGCAAGCCCTATAGTTCACATGATCCAATACACGTTCACTCACCCTTAGATTATATTAAAGAATCTTATTATATCATAAAATTGCGGCTTATCAATACTCAACAATGAGCTGTACGAAAATGAAACATTAAATCGTAAAATTGTTTTTGTTTGGAGGCCATTATAAAGTCAAACATAATGGTATTTCAACGTCCTGATGTTCACTTTATTACTTTCACATGGGTCAGATACAGTTTAGTAACAGTTACAGTTTTCTAGGAGGTAGAAGTGGAGAAAATAGAAAAGTTTCGTCTACTCTTGGAAAATACCAAAACGTTAGGAGAACCATCATCCAGTTTAGCTTGTTGTTAGCACCCAGCTATGACCTTAAGTGTCAGCACCTAGCCGGAAGTGTTAAACAACCTCGTTGGGTCATTGATAATCACCTTAATGTAACTGTTCGTGGATATACTTTTGTCTCTCCAATATCACGACATTTGCAACATGTATTCCACCATGTCAGAGGGCTCAAACTAGCTTGTCCTAACTTGCTAAAGTACTTGCTAACTTGCTAGCACTAATGGCATTAGCTGGGTTAGTAGTTACCAACCTTCTACGCAATGCTAATGCTAACCAACAGATCGCCTTCCAGGCTTTCCTATTAAACAGTAACGCTTGCTTTCCCAATGGCTGTCCTCCTTAAAACGCTATGTTTTAAAGAATAAAATACACATGTCTGCTTGTGTCTGGTTTAGGTTTAACTTTATGATACTGTGGACGGACATGACCTCCAAGTGAGGCTAACGTTAGCTAACGCGAGGCTGTAGTTACAGTGAAGGCCGGATACAGATAGTATCACATTTAAAACAATAATGCTGCTTTAAAAAGACAATATTACCTTCCCTGGCCCTTCAGCATAGTGTGAAGAACGAACAGCAGAGGTGGCGAACCGCCTTACAGCTTGTCCCAGCATGATTGCAGTCTGTTTTCTTTGCTGTCTCTGTATAACGTTGTTATGCGCGACCTTCTTGTTCCTGAGCGGTAGAGCGGCGCAAAGGGTTATGGGAAATGGAAATGAGAAGACAGCGAGTGTGGGAAATGTAGTTCAAATACCTCAGAGGCAACTTCTGCATATTGCTTATATCTCTGTGTGTGTAAGGCTTATTAGAGGACTCGATATATCACTTTATACCTATTTATCACACAAAGAGAACTGCTTTGGACAGCATGCAGAACTACACTATAATTGTGATTTGACTGTAGTCAAGCCCATGAATGTCTCCTTAAAATTCTGATACAAAGAGATCTGGAATTAAATGTGGTATCTTATGAGCGTGTGTCCTTCTGGACTTCTATAAACTGAACTAAACAATACTGCATTTATATTTTTTGATAAGATATCTGCATAGAGTAGACATAAAGACTGATGGTGTGACCCTCCCAAAGTCCTGCTCCTGTCTGCTTTCCATTGATTAATGCTCCTGTGTACAAACTGGACTTTAAACCATGTTACTTTAAAGGATGTTTGGTTTGTTAATGTATAATGCACACTACTGTTTATTCTGAATTTGTGTAGGTGAATAGTGAATACCCTTTTCTTAGGTCTCAATGTCATATCAGGTTTTCCAGAGGAGCTTCAAGCCTAAATTAGAAATATGTTGCAAATTCCCAATCTCTGTGTGTGTAATTTTATTTTTCCTACTACTCCTCACCTGACTTGTTTCTTGTTTGTCATTAAAAAACACGCACATCGTCTCACTGTCATGTATCCACTTCAAAGGATTTACATATATTTTCCTGTTTGCATCTTTTCACATTCTCAGAGATCCTTGCTGTGAAATGTGGGGAATGGAGCAGACGTCTCTTGTATTCTCTTGGGTCAAAGAAGAGTTTAATCAAAATGCCTGTGCAATGTTTTGAGCTCTGTCACTCATCAAATCCAAAGCAGAAACACTGGTTTGGCATGTAATGCTGCTGATTGGCTTTTGTCTAATGCTTTCATAAATGAGTTTGCAGATGTCAAGTGATGTGATGCATTTGCACAGCATCGTCACAATACCAGGGCCATATGGACTTTGCAAAATGGATTCTAAAGGCAATATGGATGGCTGCACACATTAGGCTACATATTACACAGAAGTTAGAGAAAAGCTGATGATTTAGAAAAAGATATTGACTGTCACAACATGCGCAGTTGTCTGCCTGAAGCTGTTCTTTAATTGACTGGAGAGAGAAGCAAAAAGAAGCCAGGCTCAGCTTACTAATTACTTGAAGCATTATTTTTGGCAAAGTGCCATGTTTTTCACTCCCATGTTTGTATGTATATTAATCAAATAAAACATTGAATAAGTTAATTGTAAACTTTTTAGATTTCTAAACAACAGGGCCATTTCAGAGAGTAAGGACATTTCTTTTTCTTCAAAGTCATCAGAAACACACGTCCACCTAACCTGTTCTCCATGTTCCAGATTGTTGTCTTTATGCTTTTCTTGATTTGTTGTAGTTTTACAATTGCTTATATTTTATGTATAGCAATGCAGAACACAAGACATTTAAGGAAAGACAATGAATAGAATCAAATGAAATTACTTCAGATATTTGAAAGTAACAAATGAAAAAAAGTTCCCCCAACCAATTCTCTAATAATGACCCACAGACTATTTATATGAATTTTATGTATGAACCATTTCGCTACTTTCCCCATCTGATGACCTGAAAACATTTTCTGAATGAATGAAATTCATCTCAGAACATTTTTAATTACTTAAATTAGATTACTCACTTATTTGAAGATGATACTTTTCAGTGTTGTCAGCTAATAAAATGCTGTTCTCCTGACAAGTCAGGGGGGGAGCTCTGACATTGTCTGCTGTGATGTGCATAGCCGTGGCAAACTGGCTACCCCTCGCCGTGGCTGCCACATCCATCACCGCAGGGTCATCACCTGGCCTGCTGCCACGTGTCTGCGCTCTCATTGCCAGCGCAATCTGTTAAAAAGGAATGAAGGATTGGGAATCACATCACAAACAATGTCACCAGGCCCTACTATAAATATTGATGTTATTACTTGTCATACAAGGTTGGCAGCACAGTCCTCAAATTCATCCTGCTCCAGATTCATACATCCTGGCCGTCCACTGTTTGTTATTTTTGTTGACCGTCTTAATTTTTAGCTATTGACTTATCCTGGCTCATAAGCAAATACCCAGAGTGCTCTGTCAATAGCCATGTGAGCTCCTCCATGTGGAAAAAGAGGAGTGCAAACATGCTGCGTACACAAATACACAGAGCTGTCATTTTAAATAATAACCCCCCATTCTCGTTTAAGTCTGCCAATTAGCATTCAGTGAAACCCCGGCTCAGTCATATCTGTAAACAAACCTTTAATCAACTATACATGACTTTGCATAATAATATATCAAGGTGTGTGATAATTACAGTACGTGGCAACAATATCACTAGCTTGATTCATAGTTATTGCAAACAAAATGTGGCTATATGCAATAAATATTATCTAAGATGACTCCAGGTTAATTTTTTTTTAATGATTTTGTAAGTAAATGCTCCATGCAGTTATCAACCAATCTGCTACAGTTTATGATGAATAGCAGGCCAGACTGCCAAGGTAAACAGCATCTCTCTCCCTGTCTAGATTTGCAATAATGTTCCACAAAGGAGTGGAGAGGTAATGGATAATGTTAATCAATGAGGACAGTTCATTTTGGCAGCAGCACTCTCGAGTTTAAGGCGTCTTGCATCATTGCCGCTGACAAGAGCTGATTTGCACAATTACAGTGTTTTGTGGAATGTGAGAGAGGATAGTGAAAATCTTATTTGGGCTCACATTGGGCTTTTTTTTTCTTTTTTTCTTTGAGGGATAGAGAGGAAAGACTGATAACCAAACTGACTTCCTTCCTTCCATTTAATTTCTGTCTGTTTTAGGGTCAAGCAGCATGAAAAGTGAAGCTAATCTTGGAAATCCCTAAATCTGTATTCCTCCCAATGGCCAGCAGGGGGCGACTACACTGGTCGTAAATGGAAGTCAAATTATGAAAGCCTATGAGAAAATGACCCTACTTCATATAATAACCATTTTCATAATTCTAAAGTCAATCACTTGTTTCAATATTTTTTCAACACAATGTATTCATATGAAGGGGCTCATATGATTTCCTACAAAAACCTTTGCATTGCAATTGGTATGATATCCTGTGAAATGTGACATGTGATGAGTAAGATTTTCAACACGTGAACTCAACACATGGATGACACTCCGTGTGGCCGTACGCCACAATCACAGATGCTTTAAACATCTTGACTGGTGTGGTGTGCTGTTACATTTAGGCTCCCATCTGCTCCCTTTAGGTAATGCACCAAAACCAATGTACTTAGGTAAGGTAAAAATACCAGGGTTATGCTAAAAAAAAAAAAAA
>CAFUXE010000877.1:255101-270693 GCA_903364295.1 Serranus cabrilla | reverse complement strand
GTTGTACAGCGCACACACACAGAAGCACATGCCTCCAGCTAAGTCACTGTGGGAGTTCATAACATGCACATAGTGGCATGATTTGACATTAATCTTTAAAGTGGATTGAGAGGAAATTGCATGGACTTTCAGCTGACCCAGCCCTCTTGGGATGACTAACCTATGCCCTTGTGCATTCGGGGTAAGACCTTTTAAATAATGAGCACCCTTACCTAGATTTGTGTTCATGCAACATCGGCCTTCCCTCCTAAGCACACTGTTGTTTTAATACACTCTAGTGTCACGAAAGGGCTTTCACTCCCTCCTCCCTCTCTTCATCATTGCCGCTACTCTGAAATAAAATGGACGCTGATGATTGGATTCTACATTAAACCTGCCGGGCTGGAAAGAGAATTAGATAGAGAATTATTCTGGAGACCAGAGGTGAACATGACAAATTTGAGTCATTCCTGTTTTATCCTGCTCCCAGCGTGCACCAGTCCAGTCATAGCAAGCTCTTTATGAGGTCCATTCGTAAGGGTTATGTGAGGTGTGAAACAACCCCCTGCCTTCATGGCACCTCCCATTTCTCACATATCAGCAACGTATTTACTGTTTAAATAGAAACTGGTTAACAAAATACGCAGGTGGAATTTAACCACAAGTAAAAAGGTATTAATAATGACGAGTTAAGATTATATGACAATAGTACTGTCTTTTTAAAAATGTGTCTTTTGAACATTCAAATGTGTTAACACGTTTTTTTAGAAATCTAAAATGCAAGTGAATCTGAAAATGAGCATAATATGTCCAGTTTAAAGTATCAGTGGAATACCAGTTTAAACCATCTGCCAAAAAGCCCCATTCAGCATATGGTGATTATAATGCTGACATTGACACATCATTTTCCCATATCAGTGGTTTATTTCGGTTATCATTTTTCTAAATTGTTCGTTTAACGCATCACTGAAATATGTTTTTGATAAAACAAGGGGATTAAATTCTCTCCTTGGTTTTAAACATTAGAACAAAACAAACCTGAAGCATTATTTAGCAGTTCTACCCCAAATAAATTGTCAATCTGTTGCGAACACTTGGCGTTCAAACTTTTTCAGGTCAAGGAGAGAAGACCAGAAGTTTCCATTACATTCTGTTATGCTGATTTCTGCTGAGATGGCTGAGGGCTTTTTGAAATACATTTCTGCATGCAAAGTAATCTGTTACACAGAAACTCCAAGCGCAGTAGAAATAACAGTAAAAAATCTTTCTGCACAAGGTCAGTCTTTCTCACTGTTTGGCTACATCGACTCTCTTTTCATTTGGTCCACTTGGTAATTTTTTTGGAACTATTTGTCTGAACAGGTTTTTCATTGACTGCATTACTTGTAAGCCCCTTTCTATTTTACCTTTGAGGCATTGCAAAAACTTCAAAAGGTGTGTTGGAAAAATCATTTAAGTTTCAGTTTAACAGAACTTTTGTGCCCCTGGCATTGATTTTTTTAGCTGGTGAGAAGAGAAAGTGAGAACTCAACTTTTGAGCTTTATGCCATAACAAATGACAATAGCTAGAAGCAAGATCTGACTCCAAAGTGAACCACTGGACCAGAACACTTTGACTGTGTGTGTGTGCGTGCATGTGTGTGTGTTTTGTGTGTTTTGAGGCTGTGTGAATAAATGTGCAGAGAATGAATATGCGTTCCATAAAGCACACATGTCTGAATTTGTACTCCGCTACATGCCATTTGTTTATTGCTTCATGATAAACATGAAGAGAAAAGAGATTTGGCTGCTATTCAAGTATTATTGGCTGTGCTGCCTTTTTAATCATGCCTGATATTTTATGCAAATACCCACATAACCATCCAAGTCCCTTTGAACGCGTGCCTTCTTCCCCTTTCTCTGATTTCTTCTATATTTTGTACCGTAATACTGTATTTGCGTGTTTGTATAACCTTCACGATTCATTTCATTATACTCTACCAGTATTCATGTCTGTGAAATATCTACTGTCCTTGGCATTCCCAGCAGTCTATTGAAGATGAGCTCCTCCTTTGCCACCCTGTCAACCATGAGACAGAGTGCCACAAAGCCACCTGTCAGCAGGCCGTTAAGCGAAGCTCCAGGCTGACCAAGGACTGACCGGGAGCATCTGTGCCACTGTTTGTGTCTAATACGCTAATGAGAGCTGTCAAGCTGTCGAATTCACTCCCGGTGCCCTCCGGCACTAACAATGGCACCTTCAATTTGGCTGTCTTGAGTGACATTAACAAACGCAGCCACAAAGAGAACAGACGTGTGCCAGTGACGCCGTGCACTGACATGTTAACAAACAAATAAAAAAAGGCAGTCACACACACGGAGACAGCCCTGAGCACACATACAGAGGGAGAAAAGAGAGGAAGACAGAGACAGATTTGTTATTTTTAATAATGGAGTTTCCGCCTTCAGTTCCTCTGTTAACTCCTGTTCATCTGGCTGCCTATAGAGGCCAGTGTTGCTCAGTCACTTTGATTGTAGTTCACCTCTACTGGAACAGTATTAAACAAGCCCAGAAAGACTTGACAATACATTTATCTAGGAATAAAACCCTGAAGAAAAAATAATACATCCCCTGCTGTATCACAGAATTCACATGAGCATTCTTGATTGATGCCATGTGCTGAGCGGTGCAGCCCTCCACCACCTCATGGAAAGAGCAGTGCACACCAGTCAATGGCAGACTGTGTGTGTGTATGTGTGTGTGAGAGAGAGGTCTTAAGGCGGTCCTCCCTAAACCTGCCAAGCATCCATCAAACACACTCTGCCTCCTCTCAGCTCACTTAACATGTTTCCCCCTGCAGTATTCTGGCTGACCTTGTTCCGCAACAACAAAAACTTCCTGGCAAAAATAAAATAAATAAAGACAAAACATGGAAAAAAAGGAATCTTTTGGGAGAGTGAAGGTCCGCTTCGGGATTCTGGCTGAAATGCTACCTGCACTCTTAATAAACAAGTGAGCTGTTGATCTCATAAGAACATCAGAACTATGTGGACACAGAAGCATTGGAACTGCACTTGTGCTCTATCAATTAAAAAACAGAAAAGTTGTAGTAGCATTATTACATGCAAATCGTTATAGGTTTTACTCTTACAGTTCAGAGTCAATTTGTATAGAAAATATTTGCATACAAAAGAAGCCTGTTAATAACACTGCGTCAGTCTGTTGTGTGATCTAAGGCATCAACAATAAACCAGTTTCGACCACGACTGTGTTTTAATGTGATTCACAAAGTTCCTTTGATGGACAACTTGCTCAATAATATATGACATCAAGGAAACACTTTAGAAATAAGTGGGGGAAAAAAGCCTAATCTTAGTTTGTTGACTTCAAAGTTGTTCTTTTTTTTATTTTTTATTTTTTACATTAATTCTGAACTAAAGACATTCCCCCATGCTTGCCAGCGGAAAAACATCTGACTTGATGATACGGTGGCTTTTCCAGACTTGTTGATAAGTATAATTCCAGACAAATATATCCAAATCTACCAAAACAAAGAGTCCAAACTGTTTTGATGCATCAAAGAGAAGACAATTTCCTTTAATACATAAAAAAATGCCAAGTTTTCAAAGAATTTCATAAAAATACAGATTATTTTCTCACTACCAGTATGGGCATAACAATAGTGCTGATTTGGAAATCATATTTAAGGCCAACAAGTCTTATGATGCATGTAAAGGAGATATATCTAGTATTTCCTGACTTCTACTTACTAAAGAAGCTTGCAGTTACATACTTAACAACCCTCAAATGTGGATTTCACATGTTGAACGTGAACATCAGGTCATTCTGGACTGGACTGCTCACCTACACCTATAATAATACAGTAGCAGTTTGCAGAGAATTCCCGCCACATGATGCTCTGGGATGTTACTGTTTGTGCCAGCATTTTCTAGTGTGAGTCATATGTTCATCAGCATTCCTGTATGTCAGGCAGCGATAAGGAATCTTATGCATAATGTATGTGCAGATGTCATGTGCACATGAGGTGGAGAATGGTATAATTGAGGCGTTTAAATTTTAACAATTGATGCACATTACTATAATATGTAGTGAGTTCATGCAGGAGTTAATTTGCGCGTTTTCAGAAATGTTTTTAACAGCAATGGTTGCCATTTTTGCCTGCATGTTTTTATTGGGTGTTATTTGTATGTGTGGGGCTGATTTTTGTGGTTTGGAATATAGACCAACAACATGAGTAAAATAAAATCTGTGTCAAAACATATTTTTAGTTAAACTTTTTAGCTAAATTAGTTAAACATTTGTCTTAGTACAAACCCCTTGTATAATTTTTTAGGAATATTATACTGTAACTGTATTTTAGATGGTGCATACTACTTTTTCACATATATTTCTTAGACACATGAATTAAACACCATGGATATATTCTGCAGTGGTTTTGAAAAAATCATATAGCTCACAGAGCATATTTTCCAGATGATATGAATTAAACTGTTTGATGTGATGTGCTTAAATGAGTGGTGCACTGTTTTTCAACCCGGACCTTATGAAAAACTTGTTTCCCATCACAGCCAAGGTCATGGAAGTGGGGGGGGCGGCTGAGATTGCTTAAGCACTTGCCCCTCGAGCGCCCTCAAGTCTATTTTATTTATTTATTTCTATTTTTTGTGAAGTTCTGCCAGTGGTCCTTATCAATAAGAACATTCAAAGATTATTCATAATTTAGCTATAAATAAAATGACCCGGCTGCTGTCAGGTAGTTTCACATCACATCATCACCTGCGGCAGGTGAAAGGTCATCATGTGACGTCGCCTGCATTTCGCTAATATCCAGCTGTAACTCAGGACGCTGCAGACACACACCGGCCGGGGCAGCATTTAGATGGTGAGTATTGTGTTTATTGTCGAGTTATTTTGATAATCTCAGCGTTACCTTCAAATCGCGCATTATGCAACATAATACTGGTCCTGGCTGCTGATTCCTCTGCAAATATATATAACTCGCGCTCACCTGTGAGCATTTAAGCTGTTAACATTTAACTCGTTGTGTGTGGTGGTTGATGTTATAATGTGCGGCCCGGTGTGCTGTGTTACTGCTGATGTTACAGACACATTAGACTCGCACAAAGCTGAGGAACTTTGAAGCATTTTGTGCTTGTTCAGTCACCTGTCGATTACTGTGAGTTAAATGAGCATATAGAGGTCTGCTCATAGCTTGGAGCTAATTAATAATGCAGATTTAGCTGTTTAATGAGTCATTAACTGTAAAACAACATGTGTTTGATACATGCATTGATAGTTCTGTGTATATCTTTGTATGTGTCGATGACATGCACCATATGATAAACCATCACCTTTTCTAATTTATCTGCTGGTGTTCTCTACTCTGTTGTCATACTTCACTTTCAAATATAATTTGTTTTTTTATGTATTTAACTGAAGAGAATGCAATTTGCTGTATCCAAGATAAGGTTTTTAGTTATGGATATTATTTAAATTAGCAATTAAATTACTCACTCTGTACCGGTGCCTCTTTAACTGAGTGCAGTTAATCAATCTAGTGCATGGAGGTAAATTGTTACGTTCCCTCAGTGTGAACTTGGTGCTATTATTTGGCTTATCCCATATTTAGCATGATGTCATAGAGACAAATGCACACATCGGCATGATAATGCAGTGAGGACATGCTCAAAATATCGACTTCTACAGCAATTAAAACAAGAAATGCACCAAAGAAAGCATTTGCATGTCAGAAAACATGACTGCAAATGTGAAAAAAACATGTCTCCAGGTTGTAAAGTGAAAATATGGAATTCCTTGATAAAGTTGAAACTAATTCCATCAACAGGCTGACTGGTAACTAAAAGTCAAAGATGCCTGAAACCCCCTCCACCCAACCCATTCCCCTATCAGCATCACCTGGGGAGAGCAGGTGGGTGTTGAGGGAGTGTGATTATCTGGATAGCTCCAGCTTGCCAGGAGCTGACAGATCCTTTTTTATTCTGCCAGAGATCAGACTCTTTATCTGGGCATGAGAAAGAGAACGGAACGCGTGGTGAAAACACAGGTGGAACTGTCACACACCTGCTTTGGCACTGATTTTGATCCGTTTGCCTTGTTTAGCTCAGTTTGGAACGGTCGTAGCACTTGACATACGGCGGGGACAGGTGCTTCAGAGACAACGTGGGTGAAAAGCATCTGCGCACGGCTCCTCTTTGCCCCTCTAATGACGCTTGGTTGACATTCAAAATTCATTCATGAAAGGTATTAGCATGTTGGGCGCTTATGACTCATGGGCTGCTAATGGCCTAATGTATCTCACAAACCTAGTTAAGCTCCCGGTTCAGGTTTGATTTCGCTCATGGACAATGAAAGTCAAAGTGAATCCTAAATTTTCTCTGTAATACACATGTAAGCCGAGCCGGCAATTAAGCTCCCTTTGGTGCAATTTGTTAACAGCAGTACTGACAAACATGAGAAAATAATTTAAAAATTCTCACCAACATGCAAATTTAATACTTGATCCATGTTTATCTGTTCAGTGTAAAGGACAACGGCATACTTCAAAGAGGCCAGGATTGTTGTAATTAAAGCAGGCATAGGATTCATTATTATGCTCATAAATCTCCCCTTGATTTCCCCTTGCTCAACACAAACTGGCACAGCTCGGTTCTCTCACTGGCAAAGGGCTGCTGGCTTGCAGTTAAATATTGAACCATGGAGTAACTACGCTACAGTCTTGCTCATCTGTTATTGTAATGCTGTAATGACTAGAATAATATGGATTTTCATACAAAGGGATTTGCATTTTCGTCCTGTTGCCCTTGTGTGCATGTAAGACTAGAGGTCAGCGAGTGGCTTTCTGGGCAAAAATGATTTAGTTATCAAACTAATCTCAGCTGGAATTATTTGACAATGTCTTGTTGAAAAGAAATAGCCATAATAGCACTTTTCTAATTCATTCTCAGCCACATGCATGCTTTGAATTGTTTACTTACATTACGAATCTATAGTCAATTTCTTTCTTAGTCCAAGCACTTGCTATGCTATAGCTCATTATATCTCTATAATGTCTTAAGTAGACAGTGGTGATGTTCCAAAGAAAACATTCGGTCAGCATTTATTCTTGGATTTATGTCCATCTGCCGACGTGCATTCATCATTTTAAATGTTCATTCAGTGGTCCTGGCCTTCCTCCATCCTCAGGGCCTGATGGATTGTTGACCTTCATCAGTGACTTTCTGTCACCACAGATTCTGCAGCATCTATTCAGCACAGGACAACTTTCAGAGAGGGGACAGGAGGGCACTGACTCATTCAGCCAGTGTAAGCACTGCGTCGGTTGACTGGGAAAGACACAAATATTTGATGAGTCCCCCAGCTAGCACTGCATTAAAGATGCAGCGCCGTGTCCGACACAAACTCTGCAGCAGCTTAAGGACCAGTTTACTCTGAGTTGACTGTGATCAGTCATCTCAAAAACAACAACAAGGGGGGAAGCTGAGAGCAAACAATTCGTACTTGACTCGAGAGCCAGAAAAGCTCATGTGTGGGTTCAGCTGCTGGCCTTAAAGGCCTCAAAGTCGAGCAGCAGGGAGTTCAAGAAGTGGAAACTTTCTGCACACAGCACATGCATACATACATACATGCATGGTTAATGGACTGAGTGCATATAGACATGTGAGGAAGCGATTTCTTATTTGTTCTCCAATAAAGGACATGAAGCAATAGACCTAAGGCTATGTATGACTGCCCGTGCCAGGAAATATCAGTCCCAATATCCCTGGCTCTAACTTACCCTAGTATGTACAGTAAAGGTTGATTAGTGAGGCATAAAATTGCAGCAATCATGCAGTAAATCTAGCTGTCTTTACTGGCTTCCTCATAGATATTTTACTCAGGGTCTATAAAATCACACAATGGCTTCAATCACGCTCTGGTGTTCTCTGAGGACCAGCCACTTGCCTCTATAGGCGACACACTCATCACACTCATTCTGCCTTTGGGTTTGCAGCTGCCATGTGTCTGGTATTACCAAAGCAACAAGGGAAAGTAAACAAATAACAATGGCCGTTACTAAAATGCTTAACCCCCCTGTGCTGTAACTAATGGCATATAGCACTTATTATTTGGTAGTTAGGGTTAAATCGGGAATTTTCATGGTGGTCCTATCACGGCCCACTGAGCCAAAGATGATATAATAAAGTGTGAAATAATTTACACTTAGCATGGTTTCTTTGCAAAAAGGAGACAATCAAGACTGCAGCAAGTCCTTATCGGCAGATGGGGAGGAGAAAAAGGAGAAAGAGAAGAAATTCACACCCTTATTCTGAACCTGTGCCGTATTTCATTTCACAAAATTATGCCCAACCATTTGCCTGCAGTTACATTCATTGAAAATCCATCCCTGCGTTAATGGAATTATAAGATTTAGTGCACCTAATCAAATGGAATTGATTTAAGTTGCTTTTTGGCCCAGGGCCCTTGCAGCTCAAGGGCTCTGCTTGTGTCTTGTGTTTCTCTGATGGTCCCTGCTTAAGGGAAGAGACTTGATAGACTGAAGAATATGCACCCACCTGCATGTGTTTTAACAGCAGAGGTTTGTTGGGAGATTTGCGGCGGTGTTAAGCGTCAGCTTTGACTCTGTGAGTTAATCAAATTGTCTTTGTGGGAATGCTGGGGGGTCCGGTGCTGGAAACGATGAGCAGAGATGTGTTGTAGCTCTAGGACACAGCAGAGATGTTAAGCAGGGCTGATGGATGGCTAGACAAGGCAGCCAATACTCAATGTAGATCAACCTTTGAGTGAGTATTTATGCATAGTTTTCCTCTTAGCAATGCTTCCTGAACACTGAGACCAATGAAGAAGATGAAATGAGAGAGCAGTGCTATCAGCTGTGAGGCTGTACTTAGACACGGTGGTGCTTTCAGCGAAATGCTAATGTCAGCGTACTAACATGCTCACAATGGCAAACAACAACAATAATGCTTACCATGTTCACTTAGAAACATAATTTGGTTTGCAGGTAATTAGTCATAAACCAATTAATTCATTCTGACTTGGGACATGAATGTTTGTCAAATTTCACGACAATCCTTCCAATTTACTCAAAACCATTAAATAAAAAGTCCAGATCATGCATAAATGCATCAAGATACATTGTATGCCAACCAATAATTTCTACAGAAGTTAAAAACTTTTCCAGTCCGAAGGAGACCATATTGGTCCTCACCATCCTATATGGCCTAGTGGTTAGGATTCCTGGTCTTCACCCAGGCGGTATGGGAATGATATGCTTACTAGTAGAGCGTATACCACTCAAATTCCTTTGCTCACATCTCTACTTTCTATTCTCTCTTGTCACTATCGAATAAATAAATCATGAAAATACCAAAAAAAAAAAGATTTCTTCTTGTCCAAAGTAGTGGACAAAATGATAAAGTCTTGAAGATTGCTGACCCTAAAACCATGCTTCTAACATTAGCAAACTTAGGAAAAATACTTCCCACATAAAGCAAAGAAAAAGCATTTTTTTTTACTGTTTTGTATCTCAAAACACTCAATTCTAAAAAAGCTTCACCCGACCAAGTCACAAAGTATTTATTCCTTCATTAGCTTCGTTGGTGCTGAAAAGACAACAAACAAGGCCCGAAGCTGAGAGATGAAACTGATTACTGAGATTCTTTCAGCGCTGCCTGCAAAGGTCAGAGCCAGGATGCACCACTTGTGTTAGCTTTGCAGAACTGTGGAGGGAATCAGTGCAGCGAGAGCAGGAAGGTTTTTTACACACTGAACTTCAACTGCCCAAAGCACGGCTCTGCAAACACATGGCGAGGTTGCATTCACCACAGCGACTAGCCTTTTCTGAGATGACAACTCTTTCACACAGGCTGGTCCTCTGAAAGAGAAGAAGTCAGTTAAAGATGTCCTTGTAAAAAAAATAAATGAGTAAACATGTTTTTCAATTAAATTCGTATTCAGCACGGACACAAGAACTACCTAAAGATTGAATTGAATCAGCAAAGCGTGCAGGGAAGTGAACCAGAATATGTGAATACACTGGTGGGGAAGGTGGAGTTGAGCAGAAAGAAAAAGGCAGACACAGACAAAATGCACTGTGGAATGAGGAAGAGCTTTGCACATTTCTAAAAGCTCATTCTAGCAATTCTACAATCAGATTCTCTTCTCGTCTTCAGTGACGATGAGGTGGAATCAGATAAAGCACAGACCTCACAGGAAAACACAACCTTTTTCCTCTGCTCTCTGAAAGCATGCAGCCAATTGTGTATGACAAATTGAGAGCATTTTGCAATGCCCTTTGCCAGGCTCGTGCAAAATTAGTTTCCCTGCCTCTTTCTCCTGTCTTCCTATCGTGGACACCCAAGTCTCCCATTTCCTGCATGCCTTGCAAACACAAAAGGAAAGTAGTGACATTTATTGGGCCCCGGTTTATTTGTATTCCATCTCTTCCTTCACTACATGTCGGCTTTTATGAGCTCACTCAGGCGAAACATTAAAGAAGCTCATTCTTTATTAATCCTCACAATGACAATTCAAAGCTTCCGACACACCGACTTTACCGTGTGTGCTTGCACTTTCTACTTTATGAAATCAGGTTACTGTCATTATTTTTTAAACATCCCTTGGTTGTTGGCGTATGTTAAGTTTTGCACCATTCAGGCTTTTCATTTTGTCAAACGGGACAAATAAGTAGAATTACTGTACATAAAGAGTTGAAGTAAGAATTTTCCGCATGAAATCTTTGATAACCGGGCTCCTTATAGTGTTGCTGTAGAGTCATTTGACCTTGTTATGTCAGCACTGTAAGTCATCTTGTTTGCCTCATGTTTATACAAATCCACCAACATGGAATTAATTAACAGCAGGCAGACCAAGGCGAAAGCGTTTTTAGAAACATTTTACCTAAAGACACACAGCTGACCCGACGCTAATTTAGTCACTTGGCATTTTGCAGCTGCCCTGAGCTCAGTTTTACAGTTCAACATCTGTGCTGGCCCTGAGGAGTGATAAACAGACATGGCAGATATCACAGCACTGTTGTGCTGGAGGGAAATCGACTTGGTTGTGTGACATGCATTTGATTGGACGTGTTAAAAAAACTTGGCATTTTTAAGCTTTTCTCTAAAGATTCTAGAGTGCCAAATCAGTACTGGAGACAGATTGTTTATCTGATGGCCTTATCCCTTAGCCCTTAGTATTAATACTACTATACTACTCATACATCTAACTAAGGTCAGCATAGCTCTGTTGGGTACCATAATTTAATCAGACTGCATCTGAAACAATAGTTACTCAAGGTGTGGCCCAAGGGCCAATGGCGGCCCTCAAAAGCATATTACGTGGCCCTTGAATGTGCCGTGCTGATGCTCGGCTCTGGAACCCTTTGACGCTGTTGCTGCTTTTAAATCTCATCTCAAAACGTACTTGTACAGAAATACTTTCCCAAACAGATGAAACACACTTTTTTGACCGTTTATTTATATTTACATATATATCATATTGTATTTTCTCTCTGATTGACTTATCTAGTGTATGTGTGGGTGTGATGTATGTATATGCCTGTGTTACTTTATTTAGTTCACTTCTATGCTCTTTAATTATGCCCTATTTTATTTTTTATTTAAAGCACTTGTAAAATAAATTTTGAAAGGTGCTATTCCAATAAATAGATTATTATTAATAATAATATCAGTACAGAGGGTCCTGGAATAAGAATAAGGCGGAACAGGCTGCTTTGATGCTCTTGCTCCTGTCAGTCTCTGTCAGGTTTGACTGGTATGACTGAAGTGTGGTGCATTCAGGCAAGTATGATTGTAATAGCCGGTTTAGGGTTAACGTCTGTTTCAGAACCTTTTGAGTATGATTGGTCTCGGAAATGCTAGACTCACCTGATTTTCTCCCACACACTGTAATTTCTACCTACGCTACCGTCTATAATGTCGCTTGAATAACATACATCCTGTCATCACTGCTACTGCTGTTTGCTAACCTGTGCGACCTTGGTAGACAACTCGGCATATAATGTGCAAGTGAGATATAAAAGCTACCATAGAAAAAATGCTATATGGTTGAGGAGAAAAGGTTTCAGGAAAAATTTTAACAAGCATTACTTCATCTGACCTTGGGGGACAGATAAAGTGATATGTCTTATCTGAAAACAGGTGAATTCAGTGCTTAAGCAATTACAGGTCATGGGTTAAGAGCTGGCTCTCTAAATTGGCATTGACTCAGTCGATCAAAACTGCTAGGAGCCCTGATTTTAAATGAATACTCCTTAAACTAGGGCACATCTTAACATGCTATTATTTAAAATGACAGTGTTGGAGCTGGAGTAGTGTTGGCAGTTGGCAGTGGTGAGCCAAGTGTTGCTGTGTGGTTGTATAATTGGCTGGTGACTGAGGAATTCAGGGAAATTCTGATTCTGAGGTTAAATTTGGTCCAAAATGATGTTGCGAGAACAGTAGGCTGAGGAAAAAAAGGGAGTGTTGTTATTTTAGGGGAATCAATACTTCTGTTTTTAACTTAACTTGAGCTGAGGGAGCTGGAGTCTCTCAAAACAGCCTTTGTAAAAATAAAGAAACATGCACCAGGCAATCAGATAATGCTTTGTCTAATGTCTATCTTATGAATTATTCTCCCAGCCTTTTCAAATACAACCCAACTTAATACTAGATGGTGGAGTTACTGACAGCTTCTGATATACAAATCAAACACTTGTCAATCATGATTGATTACTTTTGAAAAAATGCAAAAAAGACATTTTTGATTACAGGAGGCTTTCAACACATTACAGCACACTGCTAAGTATCAAGTCTGTGGGAGACAAATAAGACTTCATGCTGAAAGGGTGGCAGGGGGTGATAGCAGGCAGATAAAAGGTTCTAAAATTGGAACAAATTGGAACAAATATGGTGGAGTGAGGAGAGGGATGTGAGGAACTTAACAGAGAACACAAGAAAGGGAACCAGAAGCATTCTCTGTTCACGGACAAAGAAAGAAGAAGGAAGGGGTTTGTGTTGATAACATTGATAACATCAATAATGGAAATGTGCTTTAAACTGATGAGTTCACAAACAGTTGTTGTGTTCTGGTTAAAACACAGGGAAGACACAGTGATAGTAGCCATTCAGGGAAGTTTTACTGATAAGCTCATGCCATCAATGACTGTGCTACTTTTAATGTTTCAATAGAGTTCAGTGATAATTCAATACACTCTGAATGGGGAGGAGGTGAGGGGGGGGTGAGGGGTTTGGGGTAGCCACTACTTCAAGACATAATGATGGATTATGACCAAACCAGACTGCGTGCAGAAGTGCACAATCAGCTAAATGTAAGCCAGAGGCTGAGATTTTCATAAATATGTATGGCATCTTACATATTGTTAAGAGCCCGCAGTGAATTACAGATCAGCATTATCAATTCAGAAATACATAATTCGGCCGAGGTACATTTCAAAAGCGGCTTACTTCATAAGATGCAAATATGACAAAATAGTCTGAAAGAGCAGAAGAACGTTAAGTGCCTCACTTGACTTTCAGGTGCATACAGAATGAGTTCAAGTGACATTTTGTCCCGGTAGTTTCCACCTATCAAAGTACAATTTAAAGAATCCTCCTCCAAGGAGACTTCATTACACCGTGATAAGAAACTTGCAGAAGAAAGTTTGCAGAGTCCGGACTTGATGGGGGGCATGGGGCAAGAACTCGGAAACAATATCTGCTTTGGTCCCTCTTACAATCTAGTTTTCAGTTTCTGAAGCAATCACGGGCCAGCAGAGCACAACTGCACTGCAATTAAGCTGTCTGTGATTTTTAATTAAAACTAAGAGGCGTGATCCGTCTAAAACTTTGTTTGCCTTTCAGGCAACACAAGTTATCATCTTCATAATGGATACGATTATAATGTTGTGTGAAAAATGATCACATTACTATTCCCCGTTTTCAAATAATAAAGGGCAGGCAGGGAGAGAGACAAAATAAGTTCTTTTTCCCTCCTTGCAGTTTGCCATCCAAACATTGTTACAATTAGGACAATAATTGTGATAGAGACATGAATTATTCAAAGGTGTGAAGCAGTTTCAGCTGTACCCAGTAGGCACAATCAATACGCCGACTGACGCCTTCACCAAGGCAAAGTCCATTACAAGTTCTAATGCATCTGAGTAGCTTCTGAACCAAAAAGCAATTTAATGTTGATATCTCCGGGGACTGCGCAGGAGAACTTGTGAGAGACAAATAAACAAAACCATCACAGCAGCGAGTACACACAGCCCTGAGGGATACAAGCCTTTACTGTACAAAACTGTTGACTCTGACTTTTTATTGACAACCTGAACATCAAAACTGGAGCTGCTTTGAGCTCCAGTCACAGAAGGAAAGAGTCAGACACAGCAAACTGGTTTTCCACAGACCCTGCCAGAAAAACATACTATAATTAACATTTGTCCACGTGTCTCTTTTGCAGTTTGCCTCATCTTTTATATTTAGCGCTGTCTTTATTTGGACATTTAGTTGCTAATTTCTGTGGAGGGGCCATTCTGGATGAGTAAATCAACTGGAGAGGCTTTATGAGGAGGAGGGAACCATAAGGAAGGGGACATAGTTGCCAGCCGTGGCAGCCTTGTGAGTCTGTGTGTGTGTTTGTGTGTGTCATCATGCCAAATTGGGGTCCTGGAGACACCTACAGTAGCAGGAACTATTATATAGTATATAACTTTTTCACAACTTGCGGTCAAGCTGGTAACTACTTCACTTCCGGCATTACGTGCATTTATTTACTTTTTAAACTGTCTTTTATAACGCCTAACCAGGGCGTTTTTTTGCCTTAAACCTAGGTCAGTTGTTTTAAAGCATAAATTCACGAAAACTACCGCATTTTTTCTAACTGCCAATCTTACATGTATGTGTTCTGACGTTTTGGAACAGGTCTGTACCATGACCCAGGGAAACGCTAATATGGGTCATTTTGACAAACACACGTATGTGTGGTATTGACAGTTTATTCTGTCGTTCAAGTTAGACTTGGATGTATTTCAGAGGGCATTCTCCTCCCCTTCCATTATCTCCGCTTTGTGTTTTGCAGGAGCACTGCTGGACATCCTGGGCTTAGCAGAACGATTATAGCTGCAGCCAAAACTTTTCTCCAGCACTGAGACAGCACGCCCCCACCTATAGAATCACTATTATATGGCTGATGTGATCCCATCACAAGATGGTCTCTAGTTCTCACTGTATTGTACCTACAGAAGGATATTATGGGGGAGAATGACAATAACTCACTGAAAGTTAAAAGTCAATTTAAGATTTGTCAGAAAAAAACATTTTGTATCAAGCAGTCTCAGGTTTGATTCACTACTCTCAGGTACATTATATGTAATGATCCAAGGCTTAATTAAGATTTGACATCCTATATATTACAGAATATATTGATGAAATCCTGATCCAAACACAAATCTTTCCTGCTTTTCTATTTTTGCCTTAACCTGAGGGCCAAGGTCCTGTGTTTTTTTTCTCCGGGTCTGTTTGTTCGGCTTCACCTGCTGAAACCAACATCTTTGGGAAAACAAAAAAACAAACAAACAGAAAAATGTGTAAT
>CAFUXE010000877.1:206164-254328 GCA_903364295.1 Serranus cabrilla | reverse complement strand
AACTGTGCAATCCAATTGCTCGGAACCAGATTGATTTTGAAGGGAGAAAATAACAATGATAATTCCTTCACTGTTGAGGCCGACTGAACACATCTCTCATGGCATTTTAACTGAATCTTTAATTAGATAACTTGTGTGTTCGATTTACTTTCTTTTGAAGTTTTAAGTCATTGCTAAGTAATTCCATTGCAAGAAATTATTTTAAAACTAATTTACATGAGTAATGACCAAGGCATATATATATATATATATATGACAGGCTTAAACTTTGAGTAAAGAGGGATTTAAGTAAGAAACTATTCAGGAATGTCATACAGTTAAAAGTATAACAAAACCTTTTATGATTTTTCATTATGTTCTTAAACTTGGATACCTTAGTGATTCAAGTCAAAGACTTGTGACAGTAGCAGAAAGTCACTGGAATCACTGGGTAGGAGATATCAGGTTTCAGCATGTTTATAGGACATAGTCAGTACTGCTGATTGTTTCACTATTTTAAAACTATTTTTTACACTGGGTGATTATTTTTCTGATTCAAATTTGGCTGGGTGTTTAATAACAAATTTTTCTGTGGTTTGGAAAACTCAGATCATATATATATTTTTGCTTTACCTGGACTTTAAACTTCAAAAAAACAAACCTGGATAAAGGCACCTCAGTCTGGTGTGTTAACATGACATCAGCTGACCTTGACAAATTAGAGAAAACCAAAAAATGAAGCAAACATCATGAGGCAAACAACGTGGCCTTAAACTGGTTAAGACTAAATCTCAAAAATACAATCATCGAAACTCTGTCTGTTGAAAAGACTGAGCTGAATACAGTCTTGAGGCATTTTGTGGATCCATTTGGACAACTAAAGGAGAGCTCTAAAGCATGAGGAGCTACCTTGGACTTTGAGCTACTTTAAACTGTTAAATCAACAATCCTCCAGTCAGCCAATCATGGAATTTAGTGCACGACTCAGAATTCACATCAGCTAACAATGTTTTCAAGGTCACAGGAGCAAGGAAAGACAGAAAAACACATCACCCCGTGATTTTCACCTGATGAGCACTTACAAAAGGCCTTGTATGATTTTTTAGATAGATTTTGGATGCAGGGGCAAAGAGAGGAATCAGGATCCCAAATTTGAGTAGAAAAAACAAAATCATAAATACCCATCGGAGAGAGACAGAGAAAATTGGGTGGTGGGTGGCTATGCTTGCCTCGTCCTAACTAGACCTTCGTACTACATTTCATTTGTACAGAAGGTCTAGAACTGCCACAGAGGAGATTGCTCTCTCACTTGAAGGTGGGTGCTGTTGAACTTTAAAATCTATTGGCTCTGCCGCAGTGCCACTCCGGATCTGCCTTAACCAATTATAATATGCCATTCGTAGCCTTGGCTAACTCCGTCACTACTAATGGAGCCAGCTGGAAAATTAAACTTTTCCGAGGCGCTACAACATCCTGACCACCATCAAAACTAAGTACAACAAACTAACACTGTTCACAGCCACGCGTCCTGTTCGCTGATTGGAGGACAAACCCAGGACCACGCCCAGGACAACGTTGAGGGAGAATCAAGCGTTGTAATGCACAGCAGGGCCGGACCTAGTACTGAAGCGAAATCGAATTGAGCGGAAGTACGTAGGCGGGTGGAGCCAGGCTAGTGCAGGGTAGCATTGTTCGAAGAAATACCTCAGCAACATCCACTGTAGTAGTAAAGTAAAAGTCCTCTATCTGCAGCCCAGGAGGGTAACAGCTTTGACAGACAGCTTCTGGTAACCGCTGTTCCCCTGGGAGTAAACCAGCTGTCACAAATGTTGCCCAGGATATGTAGAGAACACTTTTCCACCAATCACAACCTGAGAGCCACCGCCATCCAGATACGGAACTGGAGGTGAGAGCGATCACTACTTTATAGCACGTGGATAAAGTAAAGTCATTTTGAATGCCTACCATTATTAGTAAATTGTATATAATTTTCCTTATCGAAAATTCTATCATCATTGCCTTTTAACTCCACAAACTGCCTTCAAAAAAAGAGGAAAACAGCCCAGTAGAAAAATGTGTTTTCATCACAGGCAATCTTGCATGTCCATCATGTTCCATCATGTGCAATCATACTGTAATGCTGCGGCAGAAGCTTTTATACTGTATCTCAGTCACTTTTATTTGCTTTTTACTAGCAACCCTGAAAGAAAATGTATTTATTTTGATGGCAAGATAAACACTACCTGGTGAAATTTCACTTATTTTTATTAATAAAAAATTGCCATTAATTCATATATTAGGTAATGGAGCTCCTCTGTTACTGTGGAGAGGTCAGGGATTAATTTCCCCCTTTGCCCTGTTGTGCTTATGGCAGTCAGGAGGTTTTCATTCCCGTAAAGTTTTGCATAATAAACAACATTTTAGACATGAGGTACTACAGGGTGTCCATAAAGTCTCTTTACAATAAAAAAAAATGTTGATGAAATATGTAGTGCCCATGTAGAGGTGTAATTAATGAAGAAAAATATCATGATATTCAATATCCACTCATTTTGTAATAATTTCCACATATATTTCTGTTCATTTTCTTTTGTAATAAATGTTTTAAGTTGTAATGAGACTTCATGGTCACCCCGTGTTTATTTATATTCTGTGGTTTTTCTTATGACTTAACCTTTAGCCCAATGAATTGTGTGAATTTTATCTGATTTTATAAACTGTCAGGTTATATTCAGAAAAACTAGTTATGCTACCTTTAGTTCAGCTTTATGTATCACTCATTAGTGTTTCATGTGCTGTATGAACAGTGCATTTGCTGTATGTGCTTGTTATTTTCTTTACAGCATTTTTTTCTAAATGCTGTGCATGCCAAGGCCACCATGTATTATTTTTTAAAAATGAGTGTAGTACTGTATAAGCAATGTTGAAAAAATTGTTCGTATTACATTATGTACACCACCTGTTACATACGACTCAAATCATTTCTGACACTTAAATGCTAGATTACATTGTAAGCATCTCAAATAAGAACAGAGAGGTTGGAGCATTGTAAAGGTACCTACAGGAACACAACCACATGAACAATTATATGAATTATAATCACTATGGCTTCATCAAGATGTTACAATATAGTTTTTCATATGTGTGTGTGTGTGTGTGAATGGAAAAAAATGCAGCATATCACAATTACAACATAATTACAGCAGTTATGATGAAGAATTCCCTGCATGTTTTTTTTTCATTCTGTAATTGCTTGCTGCCAATTTGGCCTTATCATCTACACACTGAACAATTTTATATCATATTTAGTTATTATCAGAATAAACACTGTATTGATTACGACATCGCTTTGCATGAGGCAATCAAATTAAAGTACACATATCTAATTAGAAACGTGCAAGACTTCGTAATAAAACTCACAATTCTTTATCTCTAAAAGACAGAAGGATATTTTTTGCAACAAAGTCTCGGAGGGATGAATGATCAGTGTCGCCTCTTATTACTCTGTGGCATTTAGGAAACAGGGGGACATTATCTTTATGCAGTGTCTCCTTGTAATCACCTTTTCCCCCAAGATTAATGACAGGAAATGGGTCTTTAAGCGGGGATGAGTCACCCAGCGCTCACCAGCCATGTGATAGAACGCGCAAATGGTATTTTTAAAGACGGGAAATCTTAGCCACTATGTGTTTCTTTTTTCAAACAGACATTCGGCACTGAGGAGCGAGAAGGTTGAGGCTTTTAACACCCTGTGTCCTCCAGTGTTCCAGTTAAATAGCAGGTATATGCTACCTGCTGTAGGGATAAAAGGTACACAAACATCCTGCTGAAACGACCTGCTTGTCCTCTCGGGTGCCTGCATTTTCTCAATGGTTTTTCACTCTTTAAGCCATTATGCCAGAGCCAATACCCTCTCCAAGCCACCATGAAGGTGGATAAAAACCCTTCTATAACTGGAAACCCAATAAACATGCAGTTAGTGGGTTGGTTAAATCCACTTGAGAGCCATAGCAGAAAAGAGAGATTTTGTGCTCATGCTATTGGTAAAAAAAAATAAATAGGTGGATGGTTTGGTCTTAACATTCTCTAATGGGTACAACTGTTTCATGAGACATCACAATTCTGTTGCATGTCTTCCAAAAGTAGTAACCCCCAAAAAATCATTCATGTTTCAAACCCTAGTTATTGTGTCAGTAAATTGGCTGGTGACACCAAAATAAAAAGTTGTTTTGTCATTGTGTGCGCTGTGCTGGTCAAAATGTCTCAATGTTTATTCAGCATGGCAGTCAGTCCTTGAAATATTTCTTATGTACAAGTCTTGTTTGTTGTTGACACTGACTGCTTACTGTACTATAAAAATGTCAGTTTTTTTTATGAATGCTATTGTTTACCACTGTGAGCTTTTTAGATTCTGATGTTAACAGAAGGTAAAACGTTTGCTGGGAACAGTCACTTCTGTATAGTACTGTTACACAGGAAAATATACATATGCACATATGTATGCATATAATACATTATGTGCAGCAAAGGGTTACATGTACAAAAAAATTAAAATGTATATCTGCAGTGGATAGAAAAGTTGCAAAAAACACCATAACAATGAAAAGAACCTGTTCTACTTCATTAAAAACAAACAAAGTAAAGTATATACACCACAGTATGCATCTTCTTGCTGGACATTCTGTTGCTTTCATTGACATTACACCAATGAGGTACATTAAGGTTTATGTGTGTAGGAGATTTTGATAATGCATTAACAATTTATTTTGCATAAATTGAGTGCAGTGATAATGATCAAAACTTTTACAGATTTAGAAATAATGTGCAGGTTTGTTGAACTTAAAAAAAACAAAGAGGCACTGACATTATGAATGAAAAAAAAAAGTATGAAGAATCACTCCACACTCCACTATTTTATATTATTTTCTATTGACAGAGTCAGTGACATAAAATAGCCTTTATGTTATTGGAAACAACAGATTTTCTGTCTGCACTCGTCAGTCTGAATGTGACAGACAGATGCTTCACTAAACATGAGTTGCATTTAGAGCCACTCGGATGTGGAGCGCAATGTTCATTTTCAATTTTCCGTTTGATTGCAGACAATGCAATTGTCAAAATGTAAAGATGGTGTCAAACCCTCCTGGTTAACAGACGGAGAAAGAAGATCAAGATGAGCCTGCGGGGAGATGAGTGTGATAGGTCTCTTTATGTTTTTAGTCCAATGAGACCAACCTGTGACAGGCACAGTCTCTTTGCATTTTGTTCTTTCTTTGTCAAGCAACATGTATTAAAAACCAGCAGAGTGCTGTCTGCATCAACGGCGTCGTTGTCACGCCGCATCGGCGATATGCCCGGGGTAAAACTTCTCCCCTGTCACATGTTTTCTGTCAAAAGTCTCTCATGTATCTGTCTCAGGGAAATGGAATCTGCCCAGTTCATGTGAAGTTCAACGTCTTTTTCTATTGATATTAAACTGCTTTGTCTTTCTATCAATGATTCATCAGAGAACCTTCATACAACATCGAAGTGACTCTTACAGTAATCACCACTGCCACATGCACTGGTTCGCCCTGCAGACGTGACGACAGAGATCCAATACTGAGTGCCCCGGGAGACTGGGGGTCAAAATGACTCTGCCCTCCATTTCATTCTGGATTTCTGTACTTTCCTTTCACATTACAAGGTTGATTTACCTTGGTCTCCAAGGGACTTAAAACTATTATCCAGGGCACTTTGTGTGATCTTAACGAACAACTCTAAGCCAAAGATTGCAGACTGCTTATAAAGCCTGCTTAATGCCCTTTTAACCACATGCCATTTTCACTTTGAAACCATAACCTATATGAAGCCCCTTATCAAACCAACACATTACATTAATTTTCAATTGGTGTGGTGAGATTAAGTTTCTCCTGTATGTCTGTAGCATTCAGACATGAACACATCAATGAGGTTGATTTCTTGTAAAATCAATAAAAGGTTCGCCTGGTTCCAGACCTTTAATCTGCAGCCCTCCTTCATGTTCAGTGATCCAAAGGTCATCAGCCTGGGCAGCTGGGTCTGTAGAGCGGCCATTGATCGCAGAGAAGGATATTTCATACATGAAGGTATTGATGAAGGGGTTATCTGTCCCATATGGATGCTATAGGAGGCTGCTATCCCCACAAAAACAACAATATAGGGCACTTGAATGGGGTTTGTGTCCAATATGAAAATGAAAGTAAATAACTTTTTACTAATTTAACTAATTTTACTACTAATGTCAGCTGATATATCCATCGGGGTCTAATAAAAGTAAGGGCTCTTCTTTTTATTTGCTAAAATTAGATGCTCGACCTCTCCCACCCCAGCTGAAGTTGCTCCGAACACTCCGGGTGACACACTGTATTTAATAATGGGAATTCTAAGGGAGAGAAAAGTATTTTTGTAATCCAGGAGAAAATGCATTTCCCCTGCAATCGTAGCTGATAATGTGATTTTGTTAGATGTGAATATACATTCTTAGCAGACAGTGTTGGTGTGCTCGTGGTTTTAAACTCCACGTACAGTAGCTGTTATTTCCTGTTGTCACACATGTTCCCTTACCTTCACCTGTAAACAAGAGCTCCTGCCATGTCGTGCTGTCGCTACAACATAGAAATAGGCTCATCACCCAGTTATTCATTTGAATTTTGACATAAAAGAGACGTCAAAGCCATCAAGCTCCTGTGTGGAGGTGAAAGAGTGCCAGCTCTAACAAAGCCTCTCAGTCAGAGCCCTTCTGAATAGTCAATCAGCATCATACCGTGAGGTGTGTGTGTGCGCGCTTGTGTGTGGGGGAATGGATTTAAAACACTTATATCGGTAACTAGAATAAAACCTTATAACCTTATACTTTTTCTTTTGAAATATAATTAGAAGAAAGATGTGAATTAGTGCCTTGAAAATGACAGATAGATAGATAGATAGATAGATAGATAGATAGATAGATAGATAGATAGATTTCTTTAGATGTTCAGTTATCTGTCTGAAAAGGACCTCATGCTGACACAACATGATGACTGTTCTCTTTTCACCCCACTAGTTATAATGACTTCCTGCCAAGTGAGCTCACACACACATCCTGAAAGTGATACATATCTCTACACACTCACACACACACACACACAAAAGTATTTAAATAAAGTTCACTGATGTTGTGACACTTCTGGCAACATCACACGTCATTGCATGAGAGCAAAGATAAGGAATATAATTTCCCAGGGAGCTTCATACACACATGTGCGTAGATCCAGGCACGCGTCCCCACGCTCTGCTGTAGGATGTGGATCATTAGTCCAGTTTCCTTGACATCTTGAGTGTCAGGGTGGTGACTCACTTGGCAGTTAAAGTGAATCTGACTTAGTCGGAAACAGCGCCGGCAATGGCACCTTTTGACTCTGTGTGCCAAATGTGTCAGCGGGCTGTTATAACACTGGCTCTTGTCTGTGAATAAATATGATTGTTACTTGAAAAGGGGTGATGAAAAGGCTTAGTTCCTGACAGAAAGATCCGGGAATTAGTGAAGAATGGTGAAGTGCCATTTGCAGTCGCTGCAGTAATTGCTTTTATAAAGTCGTATGCTGTCTGGTAACATTAACAAGGGAGGATATATTTTTCATTTGTGAAAAACATTAAGTCAACAGGCTCGTACCACAGACAATAAATATAATGTTAATAATAATAATTATGATAAGTCTTTGTGTACTATGGCATTCAAGTTAAGGGCTCATTCATTTGAGCTGTGCAAATTTGCAATGGTAGACTGTTCACCTCACAAACAATGACCCCATATCAGTGGTGGAAAAAGTATTCAGATCACTTACTTAACTAAAAGTACTAATACTACACGATGAGCATCATCATCAAAAACTAAAAGTACTAAAAGTAGACAGTTAAGTAAAGTAAAAATATTCATTGTGCAGAATGTCCCTGCTCAGATTATTATATATATATATTCAAAATATATTGTTGGATTATAATTATTGATACATTTTTGGAGTTTTTTTTTTCTCAAGATAGGGCTAATTTAAAAAAAGTGCCTAATAACTTTAAATTCTTCATGTTTTTCATGTTAAATCTCGACCTGAAAAGTAACTAAAGCTGTCGGCTAAATGTAGTAAAAAGTATAATATTTGCCTCAAAATGCAGTAGAGTAGAAGTATAAAGTTACATAAGAAAGGAAATACTCAAGTAAAGTATAAGTACAGTACTTGAGTAAATGAACGTAGTTACATTCCATCACTTCCCCATATGAATAGTTTCTACAGTAGCTCATAATGTGTTGCAGGGGTTATGAATATTTGTAGGCTAGTCCGGAAGTTTTATCCCCCTGTTTCCCTCAACAAAAATCTAATGGGATTCTTCCTTTGGAAATATAATACAAACAGCGCTGTGGTTGTATGGTTTGGAGGACTTGTTGTGCAATGGCCTTTTTCCTTTTCTTGTTTCAGACCGAGCCAATAACATCCTGCATGTTCTTTCAGATGGCAGGGGAAACATGGTGAAGAGAGACTCCCCACAGGACATGTAATCCCTTTATAAAACAAGAAGACATTTCTAAGAATAGCATGTCAAACAGACATACCACATGTAGAGATGCATATCTGAGGAAACTCAGCAGAGCAGGCCCGGTGCCATCCCCGCTGCTGCGAACAGGCAGATGACAAGGATTATTGATGGTGTTCTTACAGCGCAGTAAAAATCTAAATGAACACTGAGCACTGGCTCGCAAAAGAGGAACTGCCCTTCAATTAATTTGGCTCAGTCCTCACTCTATAAATAAAAGAATGCTTGCAATGTGAGGCCAATTCGACAGAAAGGCTGCCAGATCACCTCAGGGCGGATCAGTGAGTGTGGTGGTAAATTCCCCATCATATCATCGGGGTTATGTATGTCATTTAATATTTTGAACTGCTCTGGATCCTTCCAGTGCCACTGCCTAATAGAACAAGAATACAGACATGACAATAAAGTTCATGTCTCATTCATTTATGAAATACAAAACCTATTTTTCTCTCTGTTGTACGACACATTGCACACATTCAGCAGATAAATGCTGCCAGTGTGATAAGTGAATTGAATCCCACTCTTCCTTTTTTTTTTGCCATACAATTAAGGTGAAAGCAATCTCGGTGGGAAAAAGTGAAGCTCGTTAACTTTTCTGTTTCTGTGAAAGTGACACTGATGCACACAAACACAGAAATTAAAGGATTTCAACACAGTGCAGTGATTACAGCGCATTAGCCACGGGCAGCATGTTTTTCTGCTTTCAGCTTTACTGTCTCAGGATGACATAAGAGATGTTTGTTTTACTCTTCTCCTTTCCTGTTTTCCCTCTCCTCCTACGTTCAGTCGACTCCATCTTCAGCCTGCCATCTTTAATGACATTGTTTCAAACTGTGCCGCTGACATGTATGCTGTAAACATGCGCGCTGCTTGGTCAGCGAGGGCAGCGAACAAACAAGAGACTTTGAAAGAAAATGTCATCTGCCATGCGACTCGCATCATGTTGCTCACAGCATGAATGCTTTTTAGGCCAGTTGATATTTGAAGCCAATTTGCTCAAGCAAACCAACTCAATGCAGGTTGTCATGGAAACACTATTGAAAGAAAAAATCTGGTCAATTTTCAATGATGCCTTATGGTTGGAAGGTTAGTTCTAACAAGATTAGTTTGCAGGACTTAGAAGAAGCCTGAGGATATGATTTCTATGGATAAGTGTGTATGGTTACAGGACAGCGATGTCATTGGGATGTTACGTAAAATAACACTGAATAACGTATAAACTGATGAGACTAGACAAGTCACTACAATAAGTTTAAGCAAACTAGCGTCGGTGTAAACAAAGCCGACAATCCTCTATAATGTGTAACCTTAACAGAGTTAACTGCATTTAATGGTGTGCCCTTTACATTGTAGAAGATAAGAAACATTTTTGTATGTTGTGGTCATGGCTTGTATGATCAGTAGATAAATAAACACATTCAATTGAAGGTGTTATGCTTTCCATGTTATCTTTTGATAAGTTAGCGCGGGTATTTCTTTACAGAAGAATTGACAACAGATTTTTTGCCCTAAAATAGCTTTGGACATTTGGACATGGCCATAAAGGGGAGAAGCGTGGGAACCCATGGGACTCATTTTCATTCAGCTATCTTGAGGTCAGAGGTTATGGGGTCAGTTTTCAGATATATTTTAAACCCAACATGAATTATCACGACATAGAAGTCTTTCATGACATTGCTGGTATTAAAGGATTCCTTAAGTTGTCTAATTACCAACTGCTGCCTCTGAAAGACTGACAACAAGCTGGCGCCGTCATTTCAGACAGAATAGATACAACATCAAGGAATAATACAAAAACATTAAATAAATGCTGCTCTAAACGGTGAGACTGAATGGTGCATTCAGGTGGATGTCCTTGCCTCATAACTATCAAATAACAGTTTTACCTTGTGCACTGACGGGAAATGTGTTTATGTAGGAAGGTAAATTAAAAAGGGCAAGGGCTTTTTCTTTTAGGTTGTGGTATTTATTGTGCGCTCTCCTCCTGAAGGCATGTTAATAAATATGCTTTCATAATTATTAAATCAATTTTGTGAGGTCTGGACCCCAATGCATGACTCAACAGACAGGTTTATCATTGCAAACACAAAACCTTTAATTAATAAAAGCTAGTGTAACGTGCAGGAGGAGGGATGGAGTTTCTTTCCATGATTAAACCATGGCAGGAGAGAGGACAGGGACAAAGGATTTTGTTTGGCATCTACCACGTGGTCATGGCGACCCTGCGTCAGCACATGGAGAGATTGGATCTTGCAGGTTCACTCACACAGGATAGCAAGAAACAGGTAGGCAGGAACACAGGCAGGCAGGCTATGGAGCATGAGGCACGATGATCTGAAGCAGTGTAAAAGCACAGAGGACCATTAACTCACAGGCTAATTAGTACCAGGAAGTAGCAACAAAACACCAGAGGAGTCAAGGTACCATGCTGGGTGACGAAATTTAGCAATGAAAGAAGAGAAGACCGAGGGTTTATATTGTGAGGGTTGATTATTGGATTTGGTTAACCTGGTCCACACACAGGATCAGACAAAGGGAAAGACAACATAAAACAAAAGGGGAAGGAGGAGCTGCCAGGCACAGATCCTGACACATTTGGCCTTGCCAGTGAAAAAACCCTTAAAGATTTTTCTTTTCACAAAGAAAAAAACTTTGTCATGTAGAGAAAATGAATATTGATGAAAGTAGTTAAAGTAATGAAAAACAATCAACTTTCACTCACACAGAGCTGACTGTAAAATATTAAAAACTGCAATGCCATGTGTGCTAGTAGAGTGTGAATGCCTATTTTTTATTTCATAATTGATTTTAGAATCAGCACCAACCAGCAGTGAGTCACTGGCTTTTACAAAATGTTTGATTCCATATTAAAACCTTAACATAATAAATGTTCAAATGAACATCCCATTTTACAGCATGCACTCATTTGTTTCAAGAGGAAATATTCATGTCAGCTTTCCCCGTAAAACAGGCTGTACATTCTGCTCCTGAAATCCAGCGCTATAACATCATTTAATCAGCCGACCCATCTGCACTGGCATTAATTACATTCCTAATGAAAAAGGAGAGAAAAGTGGCCTCCAATGTCTCTCCATCTCCTCTCTCCTGAATTAGCATTTTCTGAGGTAGCACCATTAGCAGTGTGAATTCCTTGGAAATATATGGGCAGCCATGATGGATTGAAGTGTTTTCACTTATGTTTTGGTGCAGTTTAGCATAATGTAGTGTGATCCCTGAAGGTAAATGGCTGTTTGCTAAAACCCCCAGGGCAGATCAGACCTTTGTGTTAAACGTTGCTCTGGTAATAATCTGCATCTTGTACATACTTTCAAACAAAAGCCATGAAATATGTCTTTTCACTGCACAGTAAGGAAAACTTTTACAGTTCACACTTTTCTAAGTTACCTTGTGAGTTAAATAAACTGGATTTGGATAATAAGATCAATAAACTTTGAAGTTTATCAACACTGGCTGGTGTTACAGTCAGATTTGTTTTCCATTCACAATTTCTCCAATGAGTCTGTTTTTGACACTGCAAGTGATCTGAAAATAAAAACACGTTATATTTTCCAGAGCACTTTTACAGCAAAAGAGTCCATTCATCCATTCATTTTTATAAGCACAGATGATCAGTGGGCGCACTGGCATTAAATTGACTCTACATGGTGCCATTGATTTTGGACAGCCCATTACTTTGCCTCCAGTGCTACCTCAGGACAAACCATGGTAATCTTAAATTCACAATATTTTGGGCTTAGTGGGAATAATGATACCCATAGCAGGAAGACATGTGTGTTTTGTTGGCATCGCTTGTTTGGTTTGGGTGTTGATTTTGTTCCGGTGTACATGCAGGTTGCATTAATAATGGACAAAGGAGGTGCTGCACAACGACACAACACAGAAGAAAACACACAAAAAATGATTAGGTGTAACAACTTCAACAACTAAGAGTTGTTAACTGCTGTTATTCAATTTCTCATCATGGATTATAAAAATTGCAAGTATGTCTTCATTTGGAAGAGGAGAATAGTTAAAAAATAAAAATAAAAAATGTTTTTTTTATGTGTGTAGATAGTCAGGACCCTATGCTATGAAGTGAGATCAACATACTGAGGGTATCTTTGTTATTTGGTGTTATTTAACAGGAAACGCCTGTTAATCCTAAAGGATTCTCACAAATCCTCACCAAAGCTGTCTAAATTACATTTTCTTTGTGGTGTTGCTGTTGTTGAAATGAGCATTTCATAAGTAAGGGAAAGAAACATTAAAAGTGCTTCTCAGTGTGCCTGCAGGTGTTTTGTGTGTTTAAGGTGCAGTATGCGATCTTGAGTTTCATTCCCAAGTCGTCAAATCCAGACAGCGAGTCTCATAAAATAGCATCTATGAAAAGAATAAATATCACTTTAACAGCCATAAAGTCTAACCTCATGTCTAACCTCACTGGAGCCCTGAACTCTGCTCTTTTTAAATGTGAAATTCAATGGAACTCATTCAATCACTGAGGAGAAGTTTGAGACTGAAGACCTAACTTTCCCCTGTCAATCACAGCTGAGCACTAACACAGGAAGTTGGAGCTATTAGGAGAGAGAGGAGGTGTGCCATTCCCCGGGTCAGTTTGACATCTGGAGATCTGATCTCCTTCCTCTCAAGCTTACCTAGTTAGGAGGACGTGGGGAGTAGACATGTACCTGAGGAATGGGCTCGGAGATTATTGACTCAACCATTGATTTTTACCTAGAGTGTGGAAGGGTGTAGGAAATAAATAATTATTCTTGTCTGGACACCTAGTTTCATTTTCATGAACCTGCTCACTCCTTATATGTGTATATTATGACACAAGCTGACAGGTCTGTGTGGGATGACGGTCATTCATGCTGCACCCATAGGTGTGTATATTGAAAATGACAATGTGATGTGACTTATAACAAGAGACCTATTTCAAATTCAAATATGCTAACATTCGGCCCTTTAATAAAACACTACTGTTCTTTCATGTGTCGTGTGCAAAGGACCTTTGATGTGGACTGATCGTGCAGGTAGAACAAGCACAAAATCCACTTATTCTCAACTCCTAAACTGCATTGCACAACTTTATTGCTACTAACACATTCTCTGCTGCACTTCTTCTCTCATTAAGGCCCTGTTGGGTTCACAGCAGGTCAAAAAAACACCAAACAGGCAAAAACAAAACGGTGCCAGAGGAAAATGCCACTTTGTCCGTGCAGAAACTCTGACCTTGGACCATAACAAATGTAGTTCCTAATGTGTGTTACTGCAGGAATAACTTTGTAGATGGCTTCATATCTAAAATGCCATTTGATGTGAGATCGCTTGTTAGTAATGCTCTGTGATCCTTTTATCTCATGTGTTTGCAAGGCTGTTGCATGTTTCTTTAAGTAGCCTTGCAAGTTGTCCCTTGGAAAAAGAGCACAACCCTTGAAGAAAAGACAAAGAGAATCGAAAAAGTTGTGGATGGCTGTGAGTGCAACTATTTCAAGAATTAGTGCACTTTCTCCAGTTTTATCTTGATTAGGTAAATGAAAAGGGAAGAGAAAAGTGCAGCAGGGTGGCACAAATGAAGAAAATCATCTTCAAATATTTATTAAAGCGTTAGCCTTGTCACCTCACAGCAGGAAAGCACAAGCTTTTATTCCCGGTGCTGAATGTTTCTGAAGGTTGGACTAGTCTTTCCAGTGTCCATAAGTATGGAGGTATATATGGACGGGCAACCTGCATAGTGCTAAAAAGGGACGAAGAGTCTTTGATAATTCTCTGTTGGTTCGTCACAACCCCCTTTCAATGGTGAAATAAGGATTACTGCAACTTTAAGTACACGATACACTTTTCTACATAAAACACTCTCAAAAAACAAACAACAACAAACTAAAACTATAATCTTTCTTCTAAAAAAGCATCAATTTAAATTTGAGAACTGAGTTCTGTAATTCTGAAATCAAAATTTAGTTAAGACATTATGTCTGACTGATGATAACAACTACAATCAATAGCAAAACATTTGTAAATCAGAGGGTGGTTCAAAAAACTCAGTCTTTGTTCTTCTCCTTTTGTTTCATACTGTGTTCATGTGCCACCAGAGTAGCGAGAGTGGCTTCACAGACAGCTTTGTACGAACGCTTTTATTAAAGATATGTTGTTGTTTTATGCCGTAATTTGTGCCTGCTGTCCACACGTTCAAACAATGAAATGTCAAAGACATATTTTGTCAGTAACTTTATGAGTTTTGTTTGATTGATTTTCAGTTTTAATGTATTTACCATCTTTTCTTTCACGTTGCTCAATCCAAAAAGTATTTAGAAGAAATGTACACTGTGTATGGCATTGGGATCACAGTAAAGATCTGTAGGATCAAAATAATTTGCAACGTGTTTCACGCTGAGCATGAAAAACATGAGTGTGTGATATGTTGGAGGTTCTGTAGAGTAGGTGAGAAGTCTGTTATCTCACAACAGCTTCTTTGGTTCTTGGCTTTGTGTGCACTCCTGCTGGGCCTGAACAGCTCAGAGTAAAGAGGGATGAGGGGGCAGAGATAAGAGGTTAATTAATCATCTTTCTCCTATGTCTGAGTAGTTTCTTGAGTCCAAACACAGTCAATGTGAAAAATTATCTTCTACAATAAAACACTGGGATGGACTGGACCAGCTGTGGTGGATGTGTCCTGGTGCTATGTTCTGCTGGGGGGCTGCTCCTGCTGCTGATGGGACGCATCCAATCAACTTTTGTCTCACCTGCAGCACTTTCCTGGTAGCAGTGGACAGGGTCCTACTCTAACCCGAGAGGCTCCACACATGGACATCACACAGACATCAACATTTAAACATCACAAAGCCTGAGAGAATGTACCAACATCAGTGGAATGGCACAGAAGCAGTAGTTCACATCTATAACAGCCGGGGGCGTGATGGAAAACTTTGTAGTGGAACTATAACCGTGATCATGTTGGGGCCCAGATGATGATGTGTTTCCCATCAGTCAAGCTGACACGGCCGGGAAAATTCAATCTATCTGGGAACATATCACTGATGGCCCTCCAGTGCTCCTCCTTTAAAGTAGAAATGTAATCCCAAACAGCCTGTATCACAGATGGGTCAATGCTCCACACAGCTGTTTAGAAAGTACATATCTTGCAATATGTAGCAAAAAAACACAAATTTGAAAGTTTAAGTAGTATAGGGTTTCAAACGAACAAACTTGAATGTCAGAGTCTGATATCTTCTAGTAAGTCGGCACAGTTCACCTTCACAGTTGAATTTCTGCAGTCTGATTTGTCTAACATGATACAATAAGGTATTAATCTTAACTCATTTGGCTCAAGGCATGCACATTGCCACTTACATGCAGTCTTAATGCACTTGCAGGATATAATACATTTTTTCTTCTCTTCTTAAATGGTACTATACCATTAAGAAATCAGTATATGACATAGTCTTCGATTGTTTAGTGCTGCAGCTGGCTCTTGGCACATCATGCAATCAGCCCTATTATATCAACATCTGCAATCAGCTGCACAGCTGGAGATCTCCATGACCTTCTGCCGCTGTTTTTTTGACACAAAAGTGCAATAATGCCTCTTTCTTCACAGTGAGGGATGATTGTGACTCACAGCGTATACCAGTCTTGATTGGGTTTGATTGCGTGCCGCTCACTATTGGCTTTTTTCCATTTTCAGTGTAGCCATGTGGCAGTGACCTACAATTAGTGCCAAAATAAAATAGCAGCATTTTGTTAAGTTGTCAAGAAAATTCTAGCAAAGCAAATAAATCACTTCTATTAGCATTTATACTCAGAAGATGTTTAAGTCAATTTATTATTTATTTTGTATTGACCACTCATACAATGCTGTTTTTAGTTCCACATGTTCACTACTTGACGTGGCTTGGCTCCAAGCTGGTTAACACATTTGATGCAACTCTTGTGGGACAAATCAATGTATCACTCTGCCCATCCCTGCATGCAAAGATCAGAAACATTATTCTTAGATAAAGGTTGTAAATTTAAAGCTCAATTCTGTCCTATTTTTGGCACATCAAGGGTTATCCTACCTTAAATTCTTGTCTTATGAGAGCAAGATCTCTAGTTGCGTTGCAGCTGTCATCTCATTTTACAGCCTCTGTTCCAATAAAGTTGGGACTCTTTGTAAAAATAAATATATAATAATAGAATGCATCAAATTCAGAAGAGTACATTTCCCCCTCATTAATGTGTTTTCTTTATTTGTAATATATTTTCTACATTGCAGATTAATATTAAAAATCAGAACTATGATGGAACACATGTGGAATAATGTTGTTAACAAAAATGTGTTAAACAAACCAGAAAGAACACATATACTGACTTATTTAACTTGTTTTTGCTACAAAATTCCATATGTGTTCTTTCATAGTTTTGACGTCTTCAGTATTAATCATGTTGAAAATAACACAAATAAATTATAACCATTGAATAAGAAGGTGTGTCCAAAGTTGGTACTGTGTGTCAAAAAGGTTTGCAAATGATGGCATTCTTCAACATGTTTCTACTTTTTGGAAAAAAACAAAGTACTTTGGGACTAATTTAGTCATTCAGTCTTATTCATCAAACAAACTGTGGTTAAGAATCAGCAGTCTTTTTCAATTGCTGTAAAACAAAAATACAGGACTACAAATAGAAGTTGGCCCTACAAGCAATAGGTACAAACAACGACTTTTATCTGAGGATAGTTCTCAGTATGATGCTGAAATTGGTTATTGACCATTTACCACCGTGGTGCAGACCCAATAAACAATTACAACCTGGCATGAAACATATCCTCAGATCAAACCAGAATTACCAAAGGGTACCCCTGAGGATCCAGAGAAATTTCCACCATAGGCTGCTAAATAATTGATTGCAATTCTCTCCAAGTAGAACATAACAGGCCATAAATAGAGGTAGAAGTACACAACAGAGTCAGCACGCTGAAATAAATCTGCAGTTAAAAGACAATTATGTGTCATATTGAGCTGAATTCAAGAAGTAAACAGGTGATCACGTGGAAAAAGAGAAGACTGGTTGCTCTGTATTTTACAGAATAGATAAAAAAAAGTGAGCTCCTGGAAAACTGGGAAGAAAGCAGGCTTAACAGCAAGGAAATCCAGGCACACCAAAATAAGACAACCATCAAAGGAGAAAGGACACATTTGAAAGCCATTGTGTGGCTGAATCTTTAAAAAAACCAACATGTTTTTGACCATTGTAGGTCATCATCAGGGCTCTACACAAACAGACATCACAGGTGTGGCCTCATCTATAGTCAGAACAGCCGACAGGTGGCAGTCACATGACTGGATAATAATAATATGACAGATGAAAAAAATTAAATTGAAAATATATATATATCATTTTAATGTGACACAAAATGTATACAAACTGTATTATTTCTAATAATTTGAAAATATTGTATGAAGAAAATATTTGTCATAGTCTATGGAGTGACATCACCAGAGATCAGCCAATAGGAGAAGGGCAGTTCAGATAAAGCTTTGGGGTTTGTTAGGTATCTTTGGGGATGTCAATCCACAAATATTTTTTTTTAAAGTTTTGACCATGCAGGGATTCTCTGCTCCATGTTACCCAGATATATTTTTTCTCCAAAATTTTAATTTTGACATTGCACATACTTAATTGGGAATAGGTTTTGGGACAGGACCGCATTTTAAACACTCCTTTGTTAACTCATAACAAATTAAGAGTTTCATCCTTTTGGACAAATTTAATGAAGGTTCCCAAGTGAAAGGGCAATATGAGGACACTTTCCTTCATCTTCGTGCATGATTTAACACACAAATGTGGAGGCTCATATACTGTAATTTACAGTCCAAAGTGAGCTGGAGGCACTCCCTTAAGCTCCGCTATGATTCGGCACGAAAGCCTTTGTGATCTTTAAACCCTTTTCATGAAATGACCTACATGAAGACTTGGAACCTCTGAAACTATTTTTCTCTCTCTCTGTGACTTCAAAGCCTTAGTTAAGGTGGTGAAAGATGAAACTACTGGGAATTGCTACTTTGAATAAGTTGGTTCTTACTTCTTGTGCTCCACTGTGGCTGCTGAACTCACACTCACAATTTCTCTTTGTGCGTGTCTGTCTGTGCTCTCCCTCAGCAGCTGGATTATAGGACAGTGGAAAAACTTTTCATAAATGTGACACCTCCTGGGGTTAGCATGACATTTTCATCATTTATTTTGGTTTTCACTGGTTTTGGTTCTGCACAGTAGCTTATGATTTTTAAGATATAGGAAGCGACAGCAATGGATAGTTCTAACATTGCTCTGACTACTTTAGTCTATGGCTGCTACAACTGTTTATCCTGTTGTTGCTACTACAATAAGCCCAAACTTTTGGTGAAACCTATGAAACTTTAAAAAAATTTATAAAAATTTAGTATTCAGCTATTCAGTTTTTGCTAACATTTTCTAAACTGAAGGTCCACTCAACTCAATGCTTTGTGGAGGTTTGAAACACAATGTGCTGCCTTTATTAGCTGATGGAGAGGGTGAAAGGCCAAGTAACTGAATTCTTTGTAAGTCTATTGGCCTTGGTAACTACTGTTTCCCAAAGTCAGTGAGCAACCTTCACACTGAACTAATCAGCAAATACTTCTTTTCAAGAAGGAAGAAAAGTCAGACTAAATATTTTATTTTATTCATTGTATTTGAAAGCTGTTTCAGTCGTCTTCCCCCTCTCGTTTTTCACTGAGATGGTTCAAGCTGGTAAAGTAGCGCCCCCCCTGGGTCGTGTATATTTATCTATTAATGTATAAATAAATTCATATACATGTCTAAACAGTGAATGCCGTTATTTTTAAACATTGGTAGGCCTGTAAAGTGTTAGACATAAACTTTTACTTTCATAATCAATATAATCCTTCTCATAAAATAAAATGATGTATCTTTTGTTTCTAAATAAAAAAAAACGGTTTACTTAATAATTAAATAAATAGGTCTTTATAACCACAATAATGTAATAAAAACGCAAACCAGAAACAAAAGAAAGTATCAGTTTTGCGACTGCAAAACACACATTTTTTTTGCAATCTGTTTTTTTTTTGGGCCGTCAGCTTTGGTGGATGACGTTGGTAATTACGTTATCACGCCGCGGGTGTTGTCAGAAAGGACGCCAGGTGAAGTTGGCGTGCCTTGATTGGGAACTTCAAGCAACTGCGGAACAGCGAATAACGAGGACTACAGGAAAATAACTTTTAAAGGAAAGCTTTGCGGTGTTGCTTCACATATGCGAAAGCACATCTAACCGAACAAAGTTAGTAATGTCAATATAAAGAGAAACAACCGGAAAGTTGGCTAGTTCGGCATATTCGGTAAGAATATCAGCTATCGTACATGGCTGTTCATCTGGCAGCGACGGAGGTCTTATTTCTGGAATTTTACGGGAAAATAACTGCACAAAATGACTGAAAATGGAAAGTTAATGGACGTCTATGTACCCCGAAATTGGACTTGAACCCTGGTAGAGGAAGAGGCAGTCATGAGTGGACAGGAGAGAGTTGGACACTTTGGTTGAAGACGTGACGTCGCTATCCAACACTTGAAAATGGACGGTGTTCTTCAAATACAGGTAGGTGAGGAAATACAGTTCATCTTATCTCTGCTGCCAAGTGGCCCGCCGCGGCTACAGTATACGCTGAATTACTGTGCAGTTGTGAATGTGGTTATGTTGCTAGTACTGTTTCCCTCATGACTGTTTATGTTGTTTTATAGTTAGAGATACAAAAGTTCCCCATTGCATGCTGTGCATATGCACGCGCTCAGCACCATGGACAGGGCCTGCTGGGCCTTTTGGACAAAATGAGTGTTCACCTGTTTGGCAGTGTGTAATATGAGGATGTTTTAGGTTGTGTATTGGTCTTGTTGTTGTTGGTGGTTTGTAAGTTTTGTATAATTTTTCCAGTTTTATTTAGCGACCTGACAACTTGATAATGGACTCTGTATTGTAGGCTGTTTTATTAGATGTCTGTGTAAGTCATGTATTTGGTACATGCACCATGAATGAAAAGGTTCAAACTGTCAATATCTTAAAATACATTTATTTTACTTTGCTACTCATCTACCCTTGGTGTCTGAATAGTTATTTTTTGTCGTTGAGAAGATGAATGGATAGACATAGGTAATACGCTTACCAGTTACAAGTACCTCATAAAATCTCAATGTTAATCTGAACTATCCCTTTTAGTGAGTAACAAACACTTTTTGATAAGCTTGCCTTTATTTAAAAAAAAAAGTTTTTTCGTGTTTTTGCTTTCCCAACCGTATTTTAATTTCCAGGCTATTTTTACTGAAAAATAGCAATCACAATCAGTTTTCTATTGGCATTGATTTCCAAAATAAATGGGCACCATTTGTTGTGTATTTCTTTGCACCAGTACATTCATAGATGAGCTGTTGACTTTAACCTCATTTTGTGATGGGTTTGACAAATCCTGTTGTTGTTGTTTGACAGGATCTGAGTTCACTTTAGATCATCTTTGACAAAGTGTTTGTTTTTTTTTAGTTGAATTCCTGATTTAATGAAAGCATCCATACAGTAGTATACACTCATGCTAATAAGTTGCCACAGTTAAAGGGAATCTCCAATGTCATGTGTTTTACTATTCCACATATCAACTTAACAGCAACTGGCACATATTACAGATGGGGTTTCTTTGAACAAACACGTTTTACACTATTCAAAAGGCTTAATGCAAAACCAATAGGGATTAGGTTTTACATTACAGGTATTGTGTAACTATGTGTTGGGTATTTTGTTCCCAGGTAACTGTATTATACAGGATAGTGGTTCTTAAATACACATTTTCCACATGAGGGGAATCACTGTATTAGTTATGTAATCCTCTAAACACCTGCTGCAAACAAGTCAAACACTGAAAATAAAATGAACGTGTCAATTCATCTGCAGAATTTTCATACCTGACATGCTCCACTGAAGTGTTCAGAGTTTTAAATTAAAAAGGTGCTATGTGTACACACACACACACACACACACACACACACATGTTGATGAGTGCGTGCATTTGGGAATTCTCGCATTGTCGCTCTCTCTGTCACCTTGTCCGTCGAGAGATGTAAGGAAAGAAGTGAGAGATGTTGGCGGCTGTGTGATGTGATTGTATGTGGTTGTGTGGCTTGATTGCCCTGAAACAAGCTGCAATTCAGCATCTGACAGCTCTACTCCAGGTCAGTGCTTTCAAAAGAATCCGAGGTGTGTGTGTCTGTGTCTGTGTGTGTCTGTTCTACCTCGGAGGAATTCAAATAACTAAGGATGTAGTAATCAATTTAACTAATTAAAATGGAACTCCATTCATTGTCAATACTGCACTTGCAGGTCACAAGATGACCTTGTCTAAGGTATGCAATCTGTGCTCTTTGTGCTCGTCTTTTCATGGCGGTCTTCTTTAATCGACCAACATGGTTTCTTTTAATAAAATAATTCTTCATTTTGCTGTAAAAGTATAACATATCTGTGATATGTTGCGACATTCCTATGGATGTCCTTGTAAAGGAGGTTTCACAGAAAACAACACACACACAGTAGCTTCACACAGCATAAACACTCCTTCTCACATATCAAACCATTCAACTTAACTTCATTTGGATTTATGTGTGCATGGGCACCACTGGTGTTAACTCCTACTTTCAACACTGAAAAGGGCAAATGTTTGAGTGAAAAGCATCCTGCTCCTGTAATGTCCCTAAGCAGGCTGGAATCTCATAAAATCTTTCAATAGACCAAATGAATAAGAAAATTACTTTCATTTTGAAAAAGGAGTGGAGGCAAAGTACAATAGTCTGAGATTCAGAGGTGTAGAGTGAGTTATCCCAAGAGGGTTTCTCAGAGCTCATCAAAGCTCTTTCCATAGTTGCCTGCACTGTAATTGGGCACTGCTGAGATGGATTACGAAAATGAGGCACAATGTACAGGTTCTAAATGAAAGTAATAGGGAGAAAATCCAGCCGTTTTCCTTATAGCCTTCATTTCCAGGAAATGATAGCTCAGCACATAATAGATAGTCTCGGCATTGTGATGTTTTATTGTGTGAGTAAAGCTCCAGTCTGCCTTTGGGGTTGTGCTGCCAACTGTATCTGATATTGGGGAAAATATTAAGTATGGTAATTACCCACTCTGGTAGAGATAGGCCTTTGCACCTATTTTTCCCCCCAGTTTAATTGCTTCCTTTGGGATAATTAGTAATCGTTAAGAGATAGTCAAATGGGCATTTATGCACCGTCACGATGCACTGTACCAGACATCCAAACATTAAGTGGTGCATCATTAGCTGAGAGGTCAACAGAGTGCTGCTGTTCAAACTAGAGCCCCTCGAAGAGGCCTGCCAGGAAACAGTGGCTCCATTATGATCCAGTGGAAAGCACTGCACAGTGCTGCTGTCAATCTTTATGCTTCCCCTGTAAACTACTATTTGCAATTCCCAATTTTAAATGATCCAGTCCACAACTGAAGATACGGACAGATCTCAACTTCAGTCAAAGGTTCAGCAGGAAACCTTTATAAAAAAATAAAATAAATAATGCTTGACACATTCAAGACTCCTCCTATCTCTGGCTGGTTGATTTCATTCAGGCCCAGTGGAATCTTGCAAATGCCATTAGGAGCACCATATTTGACCAAATATGACAGAAAATATATATTTTTTCAACAAAAGTTACATAATGAGTCTTTAAAGCCAACTCAAGAAGAATTTGAGTGTGGTTATACTTATTGTAATAATGCTTTTTGTAGTACAAAGATAGTTTACATTTCCTGGTGTACATACTGTTGTTTAGTACATGTTGCTCTCATGGACTCCAGTTTTATTATCATTTCTATGTGTGTGTTCTCACCTACATTGTCTGGGTATCTTGTTGAAATGAATAATTTGATTATTCACTTTGCTTCCCATTTTCTTCTCTCTGATGTGCCAGATCAGATTAGGTCAACAGCTGGAAGGGCTTTTGTTCTGTAGATTTGTTTGTTGGGAAACGGTATCATGGTCCATTTAGTCATGTCTTTGTTGATTAATTTAAGTGCAGCGCTCTAGGCGTCAGCAAACATGCTCCTGCACAACGTAATTGTTAGTAAGACATTGTAACTATGGTAGTTATACCATTAGAGGTGCTACTGGACACACTGGAATGTGCCCTGAGAGAGGTCAGTTTAGTGCAGTGGCTACTGCACTGAACATTAAGGGAAGGGTGAGAGTTTCTACATACTTACTGGACCGACCACTTGCACGTGCTCTCGTCAAGTAAAAAGCAAAGCAACACTAGTTATATATTGCTACAATATAACTTGAAACATAATTTCTACAGTATAGTATATGGAAGAGAAGTTCCCTGCTATGAGATAATATAACTCATTTATGTCTTTACTTTATCCGACCATTAACATTGTAATGTAAAGATGAAGGTTGAGGTTAATGTGAAGCAAAGTGTCTGCATCAATATCTGCCAGGAGGAAATGGCTCTAGAGCAAAGTACCTCACCTTGTGCACTGGATCATATGCCGTCTCATTATGTAATGATTTAGTCAAGAAGCTGGCAAGAGCAAGTAGAGGAGGAAGTGTTTCAGGTCCAATGAAAAATTAAAAGGCTCCAATCATGTGAGCCAGTGAAGAGGCTTAATTGGTACTGTAAGTTCACCAGGTGTAAAGCAGTGGCAGGCCTGGATACAATACTTTCTTGCACGTATAAAAGTCAATCAGTTTTTCCATGCAAGCACAGTTCTGTGTGAAGTGCCACTTGGAAATCACTTTTGCGTTCTTCACACACCCCGCACTAAAATTGAGGTTCTGAAAGTATTTGCATGTGTTATCTCTGCAAATGGAGGGCAATTGCACCAGGGAGATTGTGTGGGACCTGAGGGAGTCTGCCCTGGGATCTGTGAAGTCGCTGTAATGTTATGATCTAAACTATTGCCTGGAGCAAGTCTATATCTCACTACTGCCCCTTCAAATCGTCCTCTGCTGTCAGTCAGAGGACCAGAGGGCCTGTGGCAAATTGTATCTGTGTGCATCTCGCAGGTATGTGTTTTTAAATGCACAGCAGTGAGTGTGAAGAGGGGTCTACGTGTCATCCCTGCTGCTGTAAGGGATCTTACATGTTCATTCAGTCAGCATAAAAACCTCCCTAACACCAGCAAGTGGGCGTGCCCTTGGGAGCCCGAGGGGATGAAGAAACCTGAATCCATTCAATAAAAATGAAACAGATAAGACACCCGAGCTACTGTGGCTAAAATGCAAGCGAAGCAGCAGCCGTCTGATCCTGCCAGCTCTCCTGAGGTCATAATCTGGAATAAAGGAAGATGGGAAGGAATTCAGGTGCCTCAGGGGATGGAAGTAGTCATGTGGGAAGTAGAGGTCTGGAAGAAAGAGGACTATTTTGTTTAACCACTATAAAATGATGTGATAAAATGGCCACCCTTACGCAATGTCAATGTCACTGGAACGTTGTTTGAGATCAAAAGAGACTGTCTTTTATCCTTTAATGATCCTTTTATGAAGTCTCTCCACTACAGAAGCAGAGAAAAAAGGCAAACTATAATTTCTAGAGTGCTTAGATTAATTGGACAATCAATCACTCAATGGATTTGGTTCCATTAGTTTAAATCCAATGTGAAATGTGTGTATTCAATGTTGGAAGACATTTGTGGATGCAAGTAAAAGTCCATGTACTGATGAAGACTTTTCACAGACATCAGAGTGTAATAACGGAGGCAATTTCTTGGTCTTCATTAAAGGAAAAGTCAGACTCTAAAATCAGAATCATTTTAGCTTCAGACAAGATCTGCTCTCAGTAATGGCTCCATTATGATGGTGAGCTCCCTGTTGGTTTTCCATTATCCAGATGATAAGAGGCAATAGTGGTTTTCCTCCCTGTCATCTCTCAGGTAAATAGCCGTGGAAAAAACTCAAGAAAAACATTTGTATTCCCTGTGACCTTGGGGACCTATATAACATGATATGGATTTTTTTTCTATTCAATTCATGGAAATGAAGTTCATGAGGTCAGATTAGAAAAATTATACAGTACTACATATGCAAAAGCCAAATGTAGCCAGCGGGTATGACGACAGACAAGGAAAGGATGATAAGTAGGAGTGGGAATCTCTAGGCACCTCACGATTAGATTCAATTTAAATTCAGAGGGCTGTGATGCCATCATAAAACGATTTATAATTTTTTATTTATATGCATGACTTATTTTTCTGCTTGGTACTTTTAAAACATACCGTATTTGATCCATAATTAAAATGAACAGACTAATTTACTTCCATTATCTTTAATTAATACAACAGTAGTAACTAATCAAAGAGATGTGTCAACTAGAAAGTTACATTTGTCAACATATATCCCTGAACTGCAAAGAGCCAACAACAAACAAAACAGAAGTGTGCTAGCAGCAGCAATCTTGTTGTAAATTAACACATTTCAGCATGTTGTGAATTGCTTGATAACATAACAAGTCACATGTTTACGTCCTTTACGTTTCACCATCCAGTTGATCCAGCAATAAGTCAGGACTCTAGTTACATATTTTTCACCACAAATCCCAGAATCAGCTGCTTATGGCTAATTAGCTTTCCTTCCAGTGATGGAAACGAAAGTAACACCATGAATGATGCAGTCCATTGTAGTCAGAGCTCACTTTGCTGTTGTTGTTTGCAAAGCGATAGTTTTACAAACACACTTCATGTTCCTCTGCTGTGTGTTTATCTCCATTAGTTGTTAGCTTTATTAGATAAACACAGTCCCAGGGAAGATTTGTGTTTTTCCCAAAAACACTTTCTATCAACTATGGGACGTTGCTATCTAAAGCTGTACATCTGGATACATCTGGTCTAAGGCGATCATAATTGTCAGAGATCTGTTTATCCAGTTATTGAATTTTCTGCATCTAGACATAATCTTTCAAGACAGAACTGTCATGCATCTAATAATTATTTTTTCCCCCATCCCTAATGATAAGTTGGAATATGATTGGCCAACAGGCAGACTAGAGTGATGTAAATTAAACATGTGATATGATATAAACATCAAGTTTGTAAATACAAGGGCTTTCCTATATAAAAACTGATACAGTATGTTAGATGTGTTCATGTGGTGTTGACATTCAACAGTGTGTTGAGGTGAGGCCCTGACTCTTCACCTCTCCTGTCTGTAGTCAGTTCATTGGATCATTTGACCTTCAGATCTTCAAACACAGAATCCAGGGATCTTAGGGATTTCTAGATCTGTGGCCACCATACTCCTGCAACACACTGAACCAAAATCATGTAAAATAGCAGAATAATAGGTAGCTATTTTCGTATGCCTTCTTTTGTACAACATTGAAGTAACAAAATCTCCCGAAAACATCAGCAATAACTGTCTGAGGTGTTGACATTGGAGAGGAGGGAAATCTTTACATATTTCAAAAAATTCTGTAATATTTGTCAGAGTTTTTTTGCAAAGCTGATTTCAACTTGAAGCCCTGAGAGCTCTGAACTGCAGATGAGTCTTGCATCTTTGATCTAAGAGGGTGATCTTTGATCATGTTATACAGTGGCAACATTTCTACCTGCTGATGTCTTTCCCTTTCAAATTTTTCTTACCCCTAACCTACCGATGCACAAACTCGTAGGCATACAGACACAGACACTAATATAGTAAACACAAACTCTGCTATTATTGGCTAACATAGGGATATGATGAAATATGATGTTCCCATTGCAAGTATTTCATTTTGTCAGACCTAGGGAGTGGATCTGTTCCTCACGTATGCAGATGATGACAGCCATCACAGAGGTACTTGTGGTTAATTGCACAAATAATAAGAGGGACCATGGGGAAGAACAGAGGCTTGCCGAGAAGCAAATAGTGAAAAAATAGGGAAGGAGTGGGAGTTTGAGACAGGCAGAAAAGGAATGAGAGGTAGATTTAACCAAGTCAAGGTTGACTGTGAGGAACTGAGAGAAAAACTCCTGAGAGAATAAAAAGATAACCAGGTGTGATATTTCTTTTTCCACATTTTATTTCTTCAGTGACAAGCTATTCCCTGAAAACTTTTCATTGCTTTCCCTTTGCTTGTTATATGGCAGCATGAACATTGAATTAGTCATATCCCTCGGAAGTAGGCCAAGACCTGCAGCGCACCTGTCCTTGTGATTGACTTAGAAGTGTACAGTGATCCATGAATAAGTGCGTGCACCTGCACACACACAAACACAACACAAATGGAGGAAATAATGGATTTGCAGCCGGAACATAAATGATCACTTGCCCTTTGATACTGTTGTAGCTGTCAGAAGCTAGGCGGCATCATTGATGCAAGGGAGAGAAATCCCAGCAGTTTGACGTTTATTTTGTTGTGGAGTTGGTGACGGCACAAGCCCAAGAAATTAATTTATTTCATCAGAGAATTGGTCTAATACAATGCACAGAGGCCAGCTGTTACTGGTTTTCATCATGCTCCTGTGAACAGGACATCACTTCAGGAAACACGATTCATTTAATTGAAACACTTGTAAACGGAACAGTAAAGAAAATAGAACTCTTCTCCTAAATGTCATTTCATACACTGAAGTCCAGTACTATGAGTTTGTCAAACTAAGAAAATCGATTTGAACTGTTTCTCTCCCTCTCTCGCTCGCACACGCACACGCACACGCACACGCACACGCACACGCACACGCACACACACACACACACCTCTTTCCACTAAAAAGGGAAGTCCACTTGCTCCCAAACCAGAGCTTGTGCCTGACACTGGGGGGCATTCTGGAAAAAGGGTAATCTGAACCATTAAATCATCATTGACAGAGCAAGTGGGAGGCAGATACAGACGAAAGGTTACAGGACACTGAAGGCACATTTTAGTCATATCACACGCCTTGGAGTTCTCTAGGCCTTTTGTACAATCAATAACTGGATTTGAAACTGCAGGGGGAAAATGCTTTTTGTTTGAGACAGTGGCTAGATGAACTGCTTTTATAACAATAGTATAGCAATAATATATTTCACATGACACTGTGTCATAGAAAAAGTCTCATAACTACTGCAGGCAGTAGTAAAATCATTTAAGGTTAAAGCAGTAAAAAAAGACGCAGAGGTTAACATTGAATTCAATAAATGGCTATTTTGCATTTTCATATACACTGTATTCTTGAATACTCACGTACCTGGTTTTAAAAACGCAGACAGTTGTTGCTTCGATAACTGTTAGTAATTTATGGTTATAATGACCCCATAGAAATGGTGAGGTCTTATTTACAAGGGAATGGCTGTATTAAAGTACCAATGTGTGGAATTTTAATGTGATTATACTTTCAAATGACTCTCATGGCATACACATTGGTTGTGTATGTAGAAAAGTGAAGACAGCCCTGATGAGCATTTGCCCCTGTCAGCTCATTCTTTCAGTGTTCCTGGGCCTGATTTAGGTCCTCGGTGCCATCAACATTCTTTAGCATTTGTGACATTTTTGAGGCCACCTCTAAGCTTTTTCTTGAATTGGTGACTACTAATCTTGTTCTATTTATGTTTTCGTCCAACATTTTACCCTCCAATAGAGTGCTGCAGAAATGAGTCCTAAAACCTGGAAATTACTTATGATTGTTGCCCTTCCAGTTCCCTGGTCAAAGACACTTCACTTTATGGCAGTTGGCATCCGTCAAATCTGGTGAAGAAAATGTCGTACGTGCATATTTATTCAGTTGTCATAACATTTGGATTGACTGAAGTCCTGTCCAGCTGCTCATCTTAAAAGTAAAAAGAGAGCGGATGACCGTTCCTTTGAGTCCAGTGAAGTGGACGGCTCCGTAGAGTCGTATGCAGTCCACGGCAGAGTGGTGTTACTGTGTTCTGAAGTAGCAGAGGCCTCTGCAAAATGGATATAGCAGAAAAACTTTTCAGTTTCAGTCTGGCCAAGTGCATGAACTTTTATGGTTTTGTTTTCCATTGTTATCCCTGACACTTCATCCTGCATGGCTTCTGGCAGGTTATCACTCATAAATATAGTATATATTGGGCCAAAAAGAACAAAAAAAGGGAAAGAGGATTGGGTTTAAAAGGGATAAAAGGAGAGACATAAATACTTGAGTATGTGCAAGTGCATGTTGTGCAAGATTTGTGTGATACTTTTATTTTCTGTGCATGTGTTTGTGTGTCCCATGTGTGCAGTGAATCATGCATGGTCATGTGTGTATGTATGTATGCTAGCGAGAGGCACACCTGCAACCTGTGATGGAATATCCTGAAGGCAGGAGGTAGGTGGTGTGACAGGAAGGGGAAAAGAAGAGGAGGGCCCGAGGATGGGAGAGGGTTATAAGGGTAGTCAGATCAGCGACAGGCAGGAGCTTCCTCCCCTGAGAGAGGCCATTACAGGGGGGTAGAAGGGGGGACACATTGGCGGGGCCTGCCACCGAGCTTATTGGCAATCTGTTAGCAAGGCCGCCGGCAGGAGGGGGAATAACAGGTCCAGGGACAGAAGAGTGCCTGCGAGAAAAGAAAAATCTACTCTCCTCAGGATTCCTGGCAATGAGAGGGGAAGAGCGAGAGGGAGAGAGAGAGATGTGGAGTGGGTGGTGGTGATGGGGTCAACAGTCGACAGGATCAGAGGAGGACAGGAGAGGTGAGAGTGGGGCAGAATATATAGTGGCATTTTGTTACTGTGGAGGCCGGTTGGGAATGTCCCAACACTGGGATTGGCATTTGAATTTAGTGCAATACGACAGAGGTGAGAGAGGTGATTTCGCGTCTGGAAAGGGATTGTGAGCACAGAGCATGAAGATGAATTACAAATAGAGGCATTAGAATGGAAGGGAAATAAATCAAAAGGTGTGATTGTATGTCTAGTGAAAAGTAAATTACCCTCTTGGACAGAACAACAAAATAGATCCCATTTTCACGGTGTGTTACATACAGTTACTGACCTGTTGCTGCTGTCAGTGTCAGGCGTTTGGTATGTATATATGTGTAGTAACACTTTTAAGATATGTGAACTACACAGAGTTCAGTTGATAATCTGGAGTACTGACATTTGGGGTTGAAACGAACAGAGATGTCTACACTCACCTCAAAACTATGTAGGCCATATGTGAAAAATACTGCAAATAAAGGATGTACTCTTACTTTGCTTTCTCTTCAAACTTTCACTCTTTGACTGTTTCCTAGTTTTGCCTCGAAGGCCTTTAAGAGCAGCACAGTCTGACACAGGCCTTAGGGTCTTTGTGTAAGCGAATACATCTAGCAGGAGAAAAAAATAGTTTTTGCATTAATTTTTATCTGCACTGCTGTTGATGTACTGTAGCTTAGATGAGATTTGGATCCTCTGCACACTTCTACTTGACATGCTGTGATGATAGAAGACTGATTAAGTGTGTCAGTGAGTACAGTATGTCACCAGAGGAGAAGTAAGAAGAACCGGTAGGCGACAAATGCAGGATGAATACTGAAATCTCAGCCAGGTTTATTTGCATTTGACATATCTAAACCTGGCAATAAAAATGTCACTGCCTTGTCATCATATATATGTATATATGGTGCTGGGGAAAGTAGCAATAAGGAGACTGGGTTGGAAATGTAATGAAATATAGACAGAGAGGGGAAATTGGAGCAATAGCCAGCAGTTAGGAGAAGCAGGATAACATCTCTCATAACCATTCAAAACAGGCACATTATTGCTGCCTATTTTCAGACAGTTTGATATACAGTCAGACACTGCTTTGTGCAGCCTTTCATGGCATTGTTTCCAGCTAGTATAGTGATTTCACTTTCCTGGATGAAATAATGATGTCAAAAAGGAAAATGAGAGAAATCAATCAACATCTGAGGTGACTGAAAGCCTCATAGATGAATTACTCAGGCTCACTGTCATTAATGTCATATTACCTCAACGTCTTTGCTGAACCTCCTCCTTAGAGCCTCCTACTAGAGTCCAGAGTCCAGGTCTGGTCTCACGAGCCATCTGAGAAACTAAGGTTTCCCAGAGAATTATTGATTCTGTCACATAACCCAATTTTTCAAAGACCTTGCTCCGTGGGGAAGGGGAGAAAAAGGGGAAAAAAAGAAGCTACCCCATGCCGCCAACAAGGAGTAATTTTTCTCTCTAACAGATGAGGAGGGTGCATATTTCCATTCCAAATGGGCTTGGAGTTATTAGTCTGGTTGGTGGGTATTTTGTCACTGTCATCAGCACAGTGAGAATTAATTGTTGAAATGGTGCCCCATGAGCCACCTTGTGGGGTGCAAATGACATTTTCTTAACCTAAGGACCTTAATCAAAAGCAATGAGGTGGAGCACACCTACAAAGTGGGTTAACCAGTGCCAACAGGTGCAGGCTGACACCAATTTGGAAAGTCAGCAGGAGTGGCTGTTAAAATAGGATTAGAGCGAGTCTGAACTGTTCATGACTTACCATTTGTGTCCACTGGCAAACAACCAAACTTAAGGCTTTAACTTTGTGTAAAAGCCCTTCATTCAGTACATTCAGTTTGTTCTGTAGATTTTTTACATAACTCTGTATAAAAATGTAGAATTTTTAAACATTTTTTATTTAAATACATCAGAGAAACTAAAGTCAATTTTACTTGCACCAGTACGAACTGTTACTTATTATCAGCTATCAGCACATGCTAAAGTCAATTGTCAGGTTTAGTTTAATTTCTTTTCTTTTCTTTTCTTTATTAAAATAATTCATATGTAACTGAATCAGAACAAGAACACAATAGTCATATGGGCAAGACAACCACATTTGGCTCTAATTCTGGCACTCCAGCAACATTCACTGGAACCTAAAATGCCTTTGATTATCAGTTTCTTGTTTTCAGACAAATATTTTTAGTAAGGATGTTCTGACAGTTTCGGCTGCAGCTTCAGCCTTCGTTGGAGCTGAAACCGTAGCAGGTGATAACATCCTCACTAAAAATATTTGTCTGAACACAATAAACTGCTAATCAAGAAGACATGATGAAACGTTATCAACCTGCCTTTGAAAAAGTTTCTTGTTTTATCCGCCTTGCCCTTAAACTTGCAGTGAACTGTGCAATACATAGTTGGAGTTTTGCCCCCACATCCTCCGAAGCCACCTCACTGAACTCCTGCGATAATCTGGAAAGCTTGCTTGCACTTGCACTAGCTAAAAAAAAACGTGTCTTTACCTGCTGATATTTTCTTGTTAGTGCCCAGTCTGTAAGTATAAGACTGTCAACTGAGATCAGCGCTGTAAAAATGATGCGTTTAATTCTTCTTTATCATTTGCCTCATTGGGCTTGGAGTTGCTTGATTTACTTGCCCTGCGTAGAATTTTATTTGCCCTGGGAAATAGAGTATTCCTCATTGTTGAGCCCTGGAGAAGTATAACGGGCTCACTCAAACTCACGGCAGGTGTTGACTTAAGAGTGTGGGTTGAACATTTTGTATTGCCCTTCCATTCACAACAAGTCACTTGAAATTTAATCATGTGCTTAATTAACAATTGTAAACACCTAATTGCCAATATTAGTTCAGAGGTTGTGCCTGAATGACTTTCACACTTGATAAATAGTTGTGTGAAATACGATAAGTTGGGGAAGTGGAATATAAAAAACTAATTTGATGCTCTTGAATACAATCCAATTAACCTCCTCCAGGCTTTTTATATTTACAGCAGGGGAGAAATGACATGATTCAAGATTGGTGGAAGAAACTGCAGTGACTAAAAGCATGCAAGGCAAAATCAGAAACCCCTGCAGAAAGCTGGCTTGTAATTTGCTTCTCTAAAATGAGTATTGTCAAAATGTATGTTCTGATTATAAATATGGGCATTTGTAAGTATTTATATATATATGTGTGTATTCTAATTGATATACCTTGGGGAAATATAATCATTGAGGTGTTCTGGTTGTAACATTTTTAATTTATTTCTAATATCTAATTTCAGATTTAGGGCCTTTAGTTAAACAGATTGACCTGTTGTAATATTCTATAAACCTTTTTCTCTGTCCCACCATTTCCTCTCTCTCTCTTTTCCTCGCTCCCTCCCTTCTGCCTCTATCACTGGCCTTGTCTTGAGGGGTAAATAATTGATGCCCCTCTTCGCATTGTGAGAAATTTATGAATAGAAGGAGCAGAGGGATGGTTGTATTTTTCCCTAACTTCTCAGAAGCCCCTCTTGGACTTATCTATGTAACCGCACCAAGGTCAAAATAAGTGTATATTTTATAAAGATGGATCACTCTAGCAAAACTTGTGTATTCAGACCTGGCCAGCACTCCCCATGCCAAGATGCTTTCTGGCCTTACACAGCCCCAGGACACCCATATCTTACTATGCATACTTGTGTGGGTTTGTGTATGTCTTTGACTACAAAATATGGAACACAGCACCTAATTTATGCTCTAAACCCACCAAATCAACATCTTTTAACCCGAGTACGGGAAAGGTACGTAGCTGTCAATACAAACATGAATAAAACATCCGTTTGACCAATCGCTGTGGGTTACAATGTCACCAGTAGAATCAGTAGTGGCTCAAAAAAATGCGTACTGCAATGTGCAGTTGTGAGAAACTCAAAGTTCCACGCAGAAATTGTGAGGTATTGTGAAATAAGAAAGAAAAATAAGTTCTCACAGTATCTTCCAAAATATATTTTTAAAGAAGGCCTCCATGAACTGTACCCTGGCACGGTCTTCAATCACACTTAGCGACAGGCAGGGAATTATAGATATCCCCCACTGCTATCTGCTAACATCTGTCAGCTCATGGGTGTATTTTAGGCCGGCTGTACAAAGTCAAGTCAACTTCAGCACAGAGAAAAAAATCTGCAGTGCAAATATCCCCAGTGAGACTCAAAAGAGAGAGACCTCGAGCCACTTTTAATCCCAGTGCTTCATGGATCATTTCTGTTGTTCAGAAATTAATTTTTGAGTGTGAAATTTACTTTGTAGTTGCTGAACTCGAAGAGCTGTGTTTGTGAGTGGGCAATGAATTGAACTCAAAGTAAAAATGATGCTCCTAAACAAATGCAGCAGCAGAAAGTTAAGTCCATTTAAAAAAAAACAACAACAACAAAATCAATGTCGACCACAGCGATTTAGATATAAATGAAAATTAGAGAAAGAAAATAATTAGATACATAAATACAGAGATAAGTGCAATACACAGAATCGAATAAATGCCACCATTTAGCAGGATAACAATTGCAGAGACTTAGTCAACTGGTTTTAGTGTCTTTTTTTTGTCCCTTTAGCTGCCATTATCGCAGCAAACAGAGGCTATTTCCACAAACAGACCACTGTCATAGTTGTAGTGGAAGATTTCTTGGAGAAAGGTGAGACAGATGTATTTACACCTTTTCAACATCTGGCTAGGATGCATCACAAACCACCTCCCTAGTTTGAACAGTCGGATTTCAATCTGTCTCAATTGCTCCTTCTTTTCAGACATTGGAAAGCCATTTGAGTCACCAAAAACAATGTGTAAGTGTCAATGAGGTAAAACACAGTGGCAAAACATGGGTCTCAAGATTCATTTTAAAGTTGCCACTCAACAGGGGCGACCTGTTAGTGTATGGTAAATACAATTTCACAAAGTAATGAAATTCTATTAAACTGAAGGATTCAGCTTTTGTGTCTTTCCACCTCAGTGTATTCAAGTAAATGTTTTACTTCTTAATCACAGTTAAAGGCTCAAATGGCTTCACCATGCCCACATAAAGAAACCAGTCAATGAGAATAAATTGAGATGTCAGGAAAGTAAACACAGGGCTTTCACACAGAAAAAAATATGTTGGCCATAGCAATTTAAAGGGCTGCAGTTAATGATCAATTTCACTTCAATCAATTATTTTTCTTATATTAACAAACAAATCACTTCACCTATAAAATGTCAGAAAGTATTGAATAACAACATGTTCCCAGAGCCCAGGGCAGTAATTTTAGATTATTGGTTTTTGTTCGACTAACAGTCCAAATCCAAAAGTATTGAATTTACAATGATAGAAAACAAAACAGAGAGACACAGCATACCCTCATATTTGAGAGGCTGTGACGGGTGAATGTGTAGCATCTTTGCTTGATAAATAATAATAATAATAATCCATTATCAAAATGTTTGGCTATTGTCTTTTTGGTGAGTGGACTAATCATTCAACCAACTGGCATTTTCGCACTAATAGTATAGTATGTACAGTATAAAGTGAGATGCAACGTCAAGTAACAACTTGTGTTGTATGAACTCTCAAATGTATGTTGCTTCGGATAAAAGCCTTTGCTAAATGACAGTATAAATTTGTAGAACTAAGTCAAACTGTAATGCCTGTCAGATTTAATACAATACATAGCATGAGTGGGGAAAACTAATGGATTTTTTTTCATTTCCCTCACATCCCAGTTTTTACTCCTTTTAAAAGGAAACAAAACCCACCAGCAGACTAATTTACTTGTCAGTGCTAATACAAAACATTTCACATTTATTTGTATGACATTACATTGCGAAACACTCTTGGATTACTATGTTGTCAACAGAAATTAATTAAAGAGGCACATCCTGTCCACAAAGCCTCTACATGTTCCTCTCCCACTTCCTCTCTCTCTCTCTTGTCATCCTCAGCTAATTCACCTGGCAGCCAAGTGTCAGGGGTCCTAAGTTGTATATTGGTTAATGAAGCATGTAACCTCCATTTCTCCTGCTTCCACTTCCTGCCCTGGGTGACATGTGCTGCTCTTCTGTGCTCTTCACTCCACACAACATCAAGGGCAGGAGCACTGGGAGGCAGCTTAGTGCTCTCCGCCTTTCTCAACCATTCTTTTCAAGCCCTGCCAAAATACTCCCTGGGTACTGTATGCAACACTGCTCACTGGCCAAACACAGTTTATGGAGGACACATTCACACTAACATGCTGTCTGTCAGCTCTACCTGACGGTGTCGTGCAGGTACATGTTTTTTGTAATAGTGATGGATCAATTCACAGCTCAGACATTGTTCTAATATATGACAGAATACATACTGGGGAATATGAAAACAGGCGGTAATCTAAATTGGTTCAGTATCTGTAAGCAGACATCCCAGTGAGCAAATGTGCTTCCAAACATAAAAAAGCACTCGGGACAAAAATCATTGTCTTCATTTCTTGGCATTGGCTTTGGTGCTTGTTGACATCTAATAGTGTGTGAAAAACAACATAAAAGGGACTTAATCAGCCACAGTCCCAGGTCTGAAATCTTACAAACCTGTCATTTTCCTTCCAAAAAAACTTTTTGAGCAAGTTTGACAAAAACAAACTGGTAAATTCCAATACTTTAGTCATATAAAGTCTACACTATTGCTGCCATGCTTGTAAATTTGTCAGGCCTTTGTTTTGATGACATGTTTACATTGAGGTGTTTAACCTGTCAGCCTGGAGCACATAATTAATTCCTGTGGATTCCAGTGCAAACAAATGAATTTCATGTTGTTTGAGCTGTAAACACACACACACACACACACACACACACACACAATTAATGAATCCTGCAACATACACTCGGAAATGTCAGAACTGACTGAAATCACAAAAGCACACAAATACCTGACAAATATGCTTTAAGACAAACTATATATTAATAATGTTAAGATGGGTGTAACCAAATGAAAAGTCTGAAAGTTAGCATAAAGTAATATAAAAATATGCAAAACTTTTAATATATTCATGTTTTTCCCTTCCCTGCCTATTTACTATATAATAGCTCAGCAGCTGCTTTTATTGACTTGTTTACTGTGTTGAAGTCCATGCTGAAAGGTCAGCGCGCTTTAACAACCCCACTCATCACTCAAGCATGATCCTAATTCCAGATTAGATCCCATAGCTGTCACACGCATTGTATTCAGTCCACTGTTTTCACTGTCCTGGCAAAGAAATGAGTCAAATTAGATCCACATTTGTGCGGACGCAGCCACATGTGGCTCTAATCTGAACGGTTCTGCCTGAAATGCATTCTGTGAGCCTCCAGCAACAGCTCAGCTCCTGTTAAATCAGTGAAGCATTTCCTAGAATTGACATATTCACCATAAAGAAGGGTCATTGTTCTGTCCTTTTCTGCACTTTGTCTGGGTGTTTATGTGTGTTTAGCTTCACACACATTTATTGTAAGGACAGGTTCCGTTGGCTCAGGTAGCTATTTCCACCAAAGCGTGACCCACTGACCACTTGATCCGTTTCTAGAGCTGAAAGTGAAATTCAATTACTGTTTTTATGTTTTATTTTCAACATTAGAACGCAAAGTCAGGCCTAGTCATTTCAATTAAACTCTGGCTTATTGAACTATAACTGCATTCTATTAACTTTATCTTAATTACTTCTTGGTGTCCGCTGTAACCTTGGGGGTGGAAATGCAGTCCCATGGCTATGAAGTGTAAAAGGTATAGGTTTACAAGAAATCACTGCTTAAATGCATTTATATCCTGAAAAATCTATTTTCTCTGTGAGGCCAATTAAATCATCGAGTTAATACTTTTTGATGCAGGTCCTTTCTGGGGATTATTGGTCGGTATATGGACTATTCTGGTCCTGGCTGGGCTATGTGCAGTGAAATGGTTTGAAAGTCAAGGCTGAGCAGTGAGCTGAGGTGACATACACAAACTGCATGAAGCTTATTGATCTGAGGCCAGCAGACATCAGCACTGTAGCTTCCTTTGCTCTGCTGATGAACCAGCCATGAACTTGCAACCTTCTGCAGTGTCAGGCTTTCTGGGTTTCATTTTTATGTATCTTTCAGGGTCATAAATGATGCTGTGCTAGCAATTTCGGCATTACAGAACACTCGTTGTGTGTGTTATGATTGTTTTCAGCCTTAGTGCATGATATTTATAATACAATAACATGGTTCTATTTAGACTCTGAGCAAATATCCTGATTTTGTGCTTTAAAATATCAAAATACCCATTTTTTTCTTTCATCTATCTTTCCTGACTACTTGATTTGTCTTGATGTACAAATTCTCTATGGTGTCTTCTCCAAGTTTGATCTTAAGCTGCCCTTTTGTTTTTGCTGTTCTTGTTTCTGTTTATTGAGTTACTGATTTATTCATTTTGTAGATTTGTATTGCATATTGAGTCCTGCTTTTTAAGGAAAGATGTCATGGGTTCACATCAACTATATTGAAAGATTAATCCCAAATACATATTATAATGGCCAAAATGTTGTTTTCACCTGCATGGATAGACTGGCACTCTAATTTCCTGAATTTTGATTACTCTTTTGGAGAAGTTTGTATCATCAATTATTCATCCCGTCACTCTTTTTCTATCTCTCTCTCTCTCTGACTGTCTGTCTCTGTCTCTCTCTCCCTACCTTTCATGCGTGAATGTCCTTTTACCTGAGTAAGCACGCTGTCATTCATAGCACACCCAGTCAACGCAGAGATAAATATATAAACCAGGCACATATTTGCCTCATTTCATATGCCATTTCCATTTTCTTATCCATCACTTTCCTGCCTCTTTGGTGGACTATCATTCAATTAAACACCATTATCTGCTGGTATGCTTGGGGAATTTTGCACACCTAAGCTGCCCCGTATGCCTCAACCTTTAATCTAAAGCAAAAAGGCAATTAATCAACAGGAATCAGTATTATGGAAAACAAACCAGGGGGGATGGACTTTATCAAATTTTCTTTAATTAAGTGAATTACTTGAAGGGAATGTGATGTAATTTGCAATTTACAAAAACAGTATTGAGGTATGGAGTGGAGAAGCTTTGAAGCATCACTGAGAGGTGTTAAGAAACATGGTTTAGCCTCGAGTGTTTTGATGAGGCTTTCATTTAAAAGAGATCAGATGACATGTTTGCTCAACTGCTTTTTATCCCACAGGGCTTATAAAGAAATGACTGCAACTCTGCATTATAAATAATCCCTGGGCTCCTCTCGTATTTAACTTTAATTTTACCAGAAGCAATAACAAATAACAGCATATCATCTCCTGTGTTTTATAATGTATTAATTAATGGAAGTCATGGCACAAAGAAGGGAGGTTAATCCTGTCATATTCAATGTGTTTGATCTGAGTTTATAGTGCTGTTTTTAATCTTGTTTCCTTATTTCCTGCAAGATTTTTATTATCACATATTGTGCAAGATTTCTTGCAGAAAACTGCCCTTTATCATTAAATAATATGTTGTGTAATGGTCTTTTGCAGACACATTTCCATCTTCTTCCAAATCATGCAGACTTTAATGTTTCCCCCTTGTAACTTCACCACCACATTCAAGTCTTTCAGCTTTCCTGAAAGCAGTACATCTCAAAAAGTGATGTATGATTATCTTACCAGTCAGACTCCTGGTTAAAAGGAGGGGAGGGAGCAGAAGGTTCAGACTGAGAATACCCAGCTGTGGCTGTTTCGGCTGCTAGGAATCAGTTGTTACTCCTGCACTGCTTTGCAAAACAATAATTACCTTGCAGTTGTTTGACAGTTTTCAAATTGTTCAATGAAAGGCGGCTACAATTGTGTCAAAAACCGCACTGGAATTGGCTTTCTGCAACTTTGCACAACATAATTGTTGACCAGTGTAATTGTCAAAGCAAGATCAGTCTTGGAGATAAACTCAAGAATTTCCCTAAGTACTCACACAACTTCAATCTGAATGATTTCAGATATAGCACCTCCCTCCGATGCACTGTACACTTAAACAAGTTATTACAGGCAGTCAGATGTAACCTTTGGTTTCTCCATAGGGACATATACAACTGATAATTTATTAGGCCATCTACGGGTCAGGGTCATATTGATCATAGGTAATTTATTGAAATGTTATCACATATTAGGCCATTCATGCTTGAAACTGGAGCAAATCTGCTGTGTTTATGTATTAATTAAAATATTTTTCTGGTTATACTGAACCTTAGCAGGGTGTGTCGTATAGTCAGCACAAATTCAGCTTAAAGTAATCATGGTTAGGGAATGATATGAAATATGTATGATAAGCCATCATGACTATTCCTCTGTGAAGGAAGTTAGCTCCTCTCACCTATATTTTCACATTATTTTTCCTCACTTTTTCCTATTTCTGCTTAAACCTGTAAGACTGTGGTCCGTCAAATGTGCATGACTACATAATTTAAGGGCGCTGACAGTAGCTGACTGGCTGGCATCCAAAACATCCAAGTGATGAATCCAAATGTGTCTTTACATGCACAAATTTGTCTTTAAACTAGTGAGATGAGCAATATATTTAAGTATGAGAAGTGCTAGATTCAACTGGCCAGATACATTCTCGTCCACTTTCCAGGCTCAACTCCAGGGTGTTTTGAAAGGCCAATGTCATCTTTATATAAGATGTCATGTTGACACCAGAGACTTTATGGGTACTAATGCAATATCTCCCTGCATGCATAAAAATAGTGAAATGGTAACTAGAAGCAGAAGTTTTGGTCTAAGTCACCAAATTTAGACTCAAGCTACATAAATTCACCCTTCTGTGAATAATCTGAATGATCACAAGCTTTCAAACTTAACAGTGAGTCTGCAGAATGCAAACTCCAACAGGTCAAAAGACAAAAAGCCCAGAAAGTTTGGTAGCAGGATCTTTTTTTCTGCAACAAATGATTGCTTCATAATTCTTCATGTTGGTTTAAAAAGGGATATTTGACTGCAGGCACTTTGTTGGACAGATATTAGAATGAGTTTGATTTCCTCACTCGGAGGACAAGTAAGAGATGGGGTCACTGCTGTAGTGATCAAATATTTCAATAAGAAGTTAAGTTATGCCTACAAATAAAAGAGAAAGGTGTCAAGATAACCTTTGGTTATATAATATTGAACCTTACTTTAAGAGTACAACACCCTATATTAATTAATGATTTTATTATGAAGGGTTATCTGACACTTACCTGACATTCTACCTCAATTAAACTAAAAGGAAACGGATTAAATATTTAACTTGCTCTTATGACACACAAAAGGTCAACTGCATGGCACCATCCAATTGAGCTGCCTCTGTCAATCACTTGATGTTACTTTTGAAATATAACTTTGAGATTTTAGTCTTTAAAAACTGTCAGGAAGTCCCATGTGAATGGCTGGCTTTTCATCTTACCCATCCTCAGCTATGCATATTTGACAGCACCAACACCAGACAGTACAGGCCTCTATTAAGATGTTTTTGCAACATGACATTCAAACAACATTATTATTTTTGTAATGCTGCTGTACACTGTGAATATAGCATCATGGTCTTGATGGAAGGAACGGTGTAAGATCTTCCTCATTTCCACCAATCTCTTCAAGAGATATTTGATGTGCAAATATATAACTTTTCCAATTAAACTGTGTGAATGTGTCGCTTTGCTTTGAAATGTAAACATTTTGAGGTTCGTTACCTGATGTGACTTGCTGTAAGTGAAAGCAGAGTGAGCTCACATTTCCTGATCACTTACACTGCAGCACAAACAACAAAATACAAAGGTCAGAGCCACTGCGCCCTGACACTTTTAGCAGAAACTTTAATGAGACCCAAGGGGAAATTGGATCTTCATCCTAGCAAAGAATAGCACAGGGATACAAACCAGATAAGTAGTGCTAACATATTGAAAACCGGGCTGAAAATAGAAATGCATTTTTGCTAAAAGGTGAAGCAGATTTCTCTCCAGTTGAGGCCATGGAAAGATAATGTGAGAGAGAAATGCTGAGAGCATTGGAGAGATATCATGGGGAAGTGTCATGACTTGAACGTGTGAGTTATCAGATTGAACGACCCTGTTATGTAGGGAATGATTAAGGCTTCTTATTGAATTAAATTCCGCAATTACCAAAATCTATATCCAGTTTATGGCAGTGTTGGGAGGGTAACGCGTTATAGAGTACTTTTTCTTACCAAGTAATTAGTTAGTCGTTACTACCATAAGGCAGTTTTCGTTCATTTCGTTCATTAACTTTAGGTCTGTAGTCTCGCACACATCTGCAGGGATAGATTGAACGCTTCTCCTCGCTCACTGCGGTAGCGGCCATTGGCTGTTCAGCTCACAACTATGCTTCCCTTGGACAGCCACCTAGTCGCTGCACAAGGTCAGCCAGCACTGGCATTAAGGAGTCGCACTTCCAGCTCAGTACGGCTCTCCAACAACCACTGTGCTACACTTATTACATGTACCGTTATCAGTAAAAGAAGCTCAGGTGGGGCTAAACATTCATTCACACGGATCAGGAGAGAGAGGAGCTACAGCTAAGCAGCTAACAGAACTGAATTTATAAACCGATGAGATTGAGTCGCAACAATAAGTTTAAGCTAAACTCTAGCGTAGGTGTAAATAAAGCAGACAATAATCTGCTATAATTTTTAATTTTAACAATGTTAACTGTATTTAACAATGTCCTCTTTACATTGTAGAGAAGTTTGTATGAGAAATAGATAAATAAATACATTAAATTAAAGATGTTGTGCTTTCCTTGTTTTCTTTTGATAAGAGTCGTCAGTGTGGCTATTTCTTTGCATTAGAAATGACAACACACCAAATGGAATATTTAAAAAGCATTTGAATAAGTACATTTGAAAGAGCATTATTCGTTACTTTCAATATAGAGTAACTTAGTAACGTAAGTAGTTACTATTTCGGGGGAGTAACTTAGTAGCTGATCAGTCTAAAAACTAGCTTTCCCCAACATTGGTAGTTGCTTACGAATGAATAGAAAATGAGGAAAGGAAAATGTTGGAGCCTCCCCTATTAGGATCTCACATGCATATTAGACAGCTGAGTTAGTCCATGTGTTGCATCATAGCAAATTGCCAAAATCATTAGAGCACAGATCCCTCGGTTTAATTGAATGCCATCTGCCGTTAAACAAGATAGAAGACAAAAAATGCAAAGGTTTTCTCTACCAATTATTGGCAGCAATGGGCAGTGCACACTCGACTTCTAGCTGAGGCTTTTGGAGGTTTTGGATAAAGATGAAATAGTCTTGTAGGTTGAGGTCAAGTTTGGAGTCACCTGGATCATGGAAAGAGGATGGTCTGCTTTTTGAAACAAGTTTCAAGATTGAATTAAGGGAAGAGAAGGGGCACATTAAGCCATGTGTCACAGGGCCTACAAGAGGAAGCAATCAGTGGCTTAGTTTGAGTGCTGCAGGGTAGCTAGGAGAATGAGCCTCAGGTGGAGTAAATCTTTTTTCTGGAGAAAGCGGTCTGTTTTTTTTTTCATTTTTGCAATACACATTTTCTGTTTTTGTAAAAGTGAACTGAAAATATCTTTTATTTTAAATAACAAAAATGTTTTTCCACCTTGATACAGTTGCTGATGCAAGTGACGAACAAACGAGGTCAAAAATAGATGGTGTCATGCTGTTTAAAGAAATTGTTATTCCATGTAATTTTATATCTCACCGATTTAAATTGTCACATTTGTATTGAGGATTTACTGTCTTGCCATGTATTGTTACATTACTTGTCGGTCAAATTCTTATGTAAACAAATCCTTGCGTGTGCACACATCAGGCAGTATGGAGGTCAGCAAAAATGATAGAGATCATGTTCATATATAGTTGAATTAGTTGATAATTATGATGAAAGGCCTTGAAGAATGACTGTGAAATAGTAGTTTTTTTATTACCTGAGACTAACTGTGGTAGTTTTACATGATACACCTGTAAGTGCTAATTATACAAGAGGGACCACTTCTGCATATATTGAAAAATTGTGCAAATATTTCTAAACATTTTAATGTAACTCTAAACACCATGCAGGTGGGAAAACACTTGAAGAACAATGCTGCTAGTAAACCTTTAGAGACTAAAGAGACTTAGTGACTAGTAACAACAGGATCTATTGGGATATCGCTGCACAGTGAAAATAACAACATTTTCATCCTTCGTATTTTCAGTGCGTCTCCCCTTGTTGTAAGATTGCATTGCCTTTTGTGGCATCACCCATTGCTGCAAGCCCAGTTTGAATAAATTATTGAATACACCTCAGGAAAAGTGTTGATTGACTGAGAAGTTCAGACAACATAAAAAATTAACCCTGTTTCACAATGATGCCACGTACACTGACAAGGGAGAATAATTACAGATCTAGGAAAGAAACAAAGGCTGAAATATGTTAGACAAGGTCGACTGTTTTCATATTTTAAACACAGCGAGACATTAACATTTTGTTTTTCATTCTCAAGTTGCTCCCACAAGAACAGAGCTTCTGTGAGAATGTTTTTAGTCAACATAGAAGTGAGAGGAAAAAGTGAGAATATGTAGGAGAATGCTGCAGGATAGAAACACAATACAGAAGAAAGTACAAAACATAATGAGGCAATTAGTGAACAATCCTGGATAATTATCAGTTCTTATTAGACATACTAGGATCTTATTGTCTGTGGTATATAGAAAAACAAAAGTGTGGGTTTGTTCTTTAATTCATTTAAAGCCTTCTTTATTGCTTTCAAACATATGTACTCCTGTATTTAGTACTCAAGTTGTAGTCCTCAGCAGCTCCATACAAAGCAGAGTTTAGGGCGTGACTGGAGAAATAGAGTGGTGGAGAGAAAAATAAAGTAACTAAGACATACAAAAACCAGACTGTTTGGTTGGTGTCGAACAAGGTGAAGTACAAAAACAGCAAAGCAATTAAACACTTGCATGCATGCCCTTTTCTTCTTGTCACAAATTACCTGGGAAAGTGAGAAATCTGACTTACTGATGGAACTACATGAAACGTCAGGGGATCACTAAAGCTATTAGGATTCAACCACACAGGTCTTGAATGTCTATATCACATTTCTGGCAAATTCCTCCAAGACTAGACTGGCTGACCAACACTGCCATGTGCACCTGTGATGTGACTAAAAATAGTAAAAAAAAAATAGAAATTGTTAAGTTGGCTAATTTTCAAATTTGGGAAGTCAAAACAAACGAACAAAATGCTTGCCAGTTACTGCATTTCAAAGTCTGTTCAGTTTGACACTGCCAACATATTTTCCTCTTCCCTCTCTCCAAAGACAGCCACGGTTGAACCTGCAGCATTTTCACTTATCACGGTGTTTGAAAATTAAACTTAGTTTTACTGTTTTATCATGAAAAAGTGAGTCACAGACTTGTGTTTGAAATTTAAAGGTCTGAGGCATTCATTTCAAGTGTCTGAGATAATTACTGTTTTATCTTTTTTTATACCTATGCTTTAGAATTCTTGTATCTCAACACCCTGCACTGTGAGAAGAGAAGGTGTTATCACATACACAGAGGATTTCAAACCTATCAGTTTGACTGCACAAAGTGTTTTGGTACTGCCCCTTCTAAGCTCCTCTGATCCCATTTAAATTGCTAAGTGGGTTTTCAGACAGATTCAAACTACTGTGTAGCTGTCCTCATGCATTTACTCAGATAAAAATGTTTGAAATGACTGGAAAACAAATGCGTATTTATCACATTGCCAAGGTTAAACTATCAAACCTTAAAACACATAGCTCTGAAGTATGCAAAGTATCCGTTAAGTATATGTTTGAACTTCACATGGGAGGCTTTTGCATTGTCTTTAAGCACTGCTTGAAAAGGCACGTGGGGAGAAATGGGATGAATGAACTTTGCGGTGTTCAGGTAATCGTCAGTCAATGAATAGATATCGTGGAACGTAGAGTACAAATAAACACACTGCTAATGAGAAAGACAAACATGAAATGACTCAGCAAGGAGAAAGATGCATGTTCAGAGTTAAAGTGAATTAATGGATTGATAGATTACACTGAGATGATGGACCAGGAAAGGAAAGGAACACGAAACAGCCGAGAAGTGGTAAAAGCATACGGGAGAGTGAAGGGGAGCTGTGTGGATTTCAAGTATTTGCGCTAGGCTCAGCCTTGGTTAAGAAACTAATACCTCAATTCAGCACCTGCAGCCCAGTATAACACTCCCTTTTCACATATTCATCTCTGACATACAGAAAACCCTGAAGGAGAGCAAGCCAGCGAGCGAGAGAGGTGTAATGCTCACCAGCCCAGTTTTATTTTAGCCCCCATGAGGCGCTGCAGATTTTGTCATATGGAGAAGCAGAATTTTGACAGCTTCCAAAAAGCTGTGGAGTTGGATTTTACACTCCTGTATTTAAGCCTTTTAGCCTCCTGGTTGTCTGTTTGTGAGTTTTCCTGTGAGACAACATCAGACATCAAAGTGAATGAGAGCAGTGGTATAAAAAGGTGAGCCAATGTTTAGGAGTATCTGTCAGAACTGGATCGTTATGTTATGTGGGGAAAACTGCAACATTTTTAGGAAATTCTTCTTTTTGTTCTTCAAGAAACCAAAAATATTTTTCCTATATACATGCACAGTAAAAAAAGAACCTGATGTTAATGTGTATCCTGTTGTAAGACATTTTCCATTTCAGGGAAAATACAAGAAAATCTGTAGTTTCATGTTTTTCTCTCGCTCCTTCCAAGTACCCCCTGATCCCCCTTTCAAAGCAACAGTGGTCTCCTGCCAGCTTATTCGTTATGGACATTTATGGTACGTAGCAGTTTTAAAAGTGCCACTGAGGTCCAAATTCGCTTCGATTGTACCTTAAGGACAGTTGACACATTCTTACAACTCTGCTGCTTCAACTAACAGCACAGGGTTGTCATCTTTTTCACTGAGAAATTTATGTAAATTTAGTCCGGTAGGTGACTTGAGAGTTTGGTGTGATTCACTTCTCCCTGCTCAATCCACAGACCCAGGTAAGGAGATGCTGCTTGTAATAGATCCACCACAAACTTGTCTCCTGCCAAACTATTATAACTCACAACGTAGTCTCTCAGTTTGTCATTCCTTAATTTAATACACACCAGCACTGAGGGACATGCATAATATATTCACTCAACACCCACCAAACACACACCGTACCGTAACATACATCACATACTAAACACCACACAGGGCTCTCAAAGGAGGCTCTATGGATGTGTGCTATATAAATGCAAATGATGCAGGACACACAGCTTCCATACAGTCCTGATCCTCAAAGAGGAATAGGAAATCAAGAAGAACTGCATTCATGTTGGTACAAACGTATTCTTTAATTTTCATCCATCACATTCAACTTTTGTGTTCGTATCATGTCTGTGCCTGTCCACTGTGTCAGGTAAATAAAAATAAAAGGGGGGAGAGGCACACAGATGCACTCACAGGTCATTATAGCGGTCAGGCACTAACATATGACACTGTGTCATTTCTGAAAGGTCACTTCAAGATGGAGCTGCTGCTGGAGAATTAAAGATTCAAGCCATCATGGCGTTTCATGGAGATATTCTTCTCTTGTTATATGACAAGTTCAGATTACAAGAACATAGAGGTGACACCAAAATATACTAAAGGTGTTATCAACTTGCACTGTATTTAACTTTTCATAGTGTTAATTGGAGGTGGCCTTGAATTTCTACCTTGAAGAAGGTTGAACAAAAAAGAAAGCTTAAAAAACTGCACACTTACTGCACATGAAGTGACTTATTAAACCAAAATGTACCACTTAGCAAGGCACTGCTGCTTAATGAGAAATAACAGATTTAAAAAGAGTTGTTGATTGCTGCATATTCTGTTGAAAAGCTCCTTAATTTATTATTTTGGCTGAATATTTGGTGTGTGATTGTGACATGTGCTCATCATTTAAAACG
>CAFUXE010000877.1:187584-205107 GCA_903364295.1 Serranus cabrilla | reverse complement strand
TGGGGAGGAAACAGTGGATTTTCTTTTGTATGTTGTTTCTTACCACCCTTAGTAAAATTAATGCTAGCCTGAGGGTAGTAACACACTAACCAGAATGTCGGTGGTTTGATCCTTGGCATTCTGCATGTCAAAGTATCTTTATGATACTGCACCACAAATTGCTCCCGATGGCTGTAGCGTAGGTGTATGAGCAGTCTATGTGCATGAGTGATGTGAATGTTTAACTACCTGATGGAAGCCTCGGCCACAAGTGTGTGAATGGATGAATTCTGACTTGTTTTGTTGAAGTGATTTGAGTGTTCGCTAAGACTACAAATGCAGTCAATTTAACTAAACTGTATATCATATGGTTGCTGTACGTCTTACTCCCTCAACGTTACCAACATACGTAATAGCTTTAATTGTCTGTTTAATATTTCTCTTACGATTTGCAATATATGCAGAATATCACCCTTATCTAATCAAGAAGTGCCAACATATACTTACTATCTACAGTACTACAGTACAATTCTACAATACTATAGTACTGATACAGATAACACTGTAATGTAAACTGTTTGAAAAACTTAACCAAACATTTGATTTGATATATGATTCTGGCATTCATGTATAAGCCTAAATATATGAAAGGAGGTGAGGAAACTACTGCAGCCTCTTAGAGTACTTTCTGCCTCCTCACATGCTAATTTCACCATCTTTATCAGTAAGTGAAAATGCACTCTCAGCCCTTTTGTCTTCCATCAGAGCCGCAAATAATTACACCAAGCACCTCTTTATGGACCCATTTTACATCATTTAAATGGTATAGTTGGTGCAGTAAATTATAGTCTGAAATTACAGGTCGGGTACCTGATTTGTAAGATGAAAGCTTTCAAAGGCTGCGGCAGAAAGTCTAGAAAGATAGTAGAGTTTTGACTTGATTTTTCTCTCACTTTGCCCCCAGTTGTTACCCTCTATTGTACTATATGTATAATACATGCAATCTAGTGCTAAAAATAAAGAAAGACCAGGGATATGTAGTAATTATCTTTGTATAAAATATAAGGGTTGGTAACGGCTTATTTCAATTATTCATTTCAATTATCAGAATTTAAAGCTCCTTTCGCTCAATTTTCGAGATGGGAACATCCCTAGTTTATGTATATAAACAAATAAATTTATAAAGGAATATTTTTTCGAAATATTTTCAAATGCCATGTTGCAGCACTTAATTAGAATCAACCTAAAACAGCATGCCACTTCAAGCAGTAATGTGACTTGTCTCTCTGCCAACCTGAGGAAGCCTAAGGAGAAAGTGAGAGCCTAGGGAGCAATAAACTGCTCCTACCATGACCAAAAGAGAATTTAATGATCCGAGAGACAAATGGAAGGAAGGTTGGGTATCTCCTGCTCTGTGTGCTTGACAGAGCGCCACAAATGAGATTTATTCCCATCAAGCCATTCCGTCTACTACTTAAAACAATCATATATAGCCTATATTTGACAAGCGTTCCTGCCAACGTATATATATCCCACAGTCCCTGCCTCATCAGTTATTCTATACTTTTATCAGCTGGCTGAATCGTGATGGACATCCTTTGGTCAACTACCCATGACTTTAACCCCACTGGTAATAATAACTCTGCGGTGTCAAGTTCACACTAGGGACATGTGCAATGGCATATATCTGAGTTCATTCAGCCTGGATTGTAGTCTTGACTGGAGTGATATAATGGGCCTGCAGCCAGAGGGGCGTGTCGTTCTGCAAAAAAGTCATTAGAACTTCAAGCTCCGGATGAGATACTTTATCTCATTTCAAACCTTGTCACCTGAGTTCATTATTAAAGTCAAATGTAGTAACATCATTTTTAACATGCATTAAAGACGGTAAGAAAAGTCAGAAGCTATATCTCAATCTTACTGACTCACAGTCCCAGTCCCGAACTGTCAAGTGCTTGAGGACTCTTTCACAAACATTTTGAGTGCACAACAAAAAGGGTAACAAGGACATGGACGTTCATCTGCACATATTACATTTACACAAAACATTAACAAGGATTTAACATAAAAAATATAAAAACAACTTTTTAATATTGTTATACCACACCCCTAGTTTATTTATCAACTATTTCTCTTAATTTTGACGATGATGATGTTGTGCCCGAATAAGAAACTGCGTTAACTTGCCAGCTCATTTTAACTTCAAGCTCTGGCTGAGGTAATTTCTTATTTCAGGACTTTCAACCTTGATTTATTGTTAATGTTCAATTTACCAACAGCATTTTTAACATGCATCTGAAATAGTAAGAAAAATCAGAGGCTGAATCTTAATCTCAACACTCACTAAAAGCTGTGACTTAATAGAAGAGATACATGTAAGCACAACTACTCATTAACTTATAAAAAATTAAAAACAGAGAAAAGTGATGCATGGGAAAAAGACAGGAGTCACAGGGGGCATGTTTGTGAATAGGCATAGGGTTTACTATCTAAATCCAATGCTAAAAGGAGCTAAGCTGTTTTTGTGTGGATGTTATGTGTTTTGCCTTTTTCTGTCTCTAACTTGTGTTAAGAGAAGAGCTAATTTCTCTTCTGAAGGCAGCTTTATGACCACCTGTTCAAGAACTAGAATAGGTAATGCCCTTTTCATAGATGCGGTAGCTGTGATTTAGTTTAAACATACCAACATTTAAGAGCCGTTGCTGTGTTAGCAACAAGAGGATATAACTTTACATTTCTGTGATTTCTGCTTGTACTGGGCTCTTTATCAACAGCCATGGGCATTCAGTGGCGTCCCTCTTGTGATATGGCGCTGGCATGGTCCAACTGCAGTTCTCTGTAATAAGGCTCCCACATGGCAAAAGCTTTTGAATTCTGGAACAAAAGGCATCTTAAGTAGATGAAGCCATGCCGTCTCAGTCTACGATGAAATAATTCAGCTGCTCATTTCTATTTTCTAATCATAAGTGGTCGTCTTTCAATTTCCCATTTTTTCCCAACCTCATACAAAGGGATGCAGTAGAAATGCAAAAATAATTACATAACCACTTCACGTATGAACAAAACCTGATGAACATCTGGCACTAAATAAATCTCCCTTTTGTTTGCAAACCTGAATATGTTTGACAAGACTGATTGACTTGTCACTGAATCATCTGTTTTTCTACTGAATAGCAAACATGGAGCCTCTTCACCAGCCACAACCTGTTAAATTCAGTGCAGTCACACAGTAACTGGGTCCTTCTGTTGGTTTAATTCAGACTTGCATTATAGAAAACAGACAGGATTCTGTTCAGTGAATGGAGGATAATGGTAATTGGGGGGAATATCTTGCAGCATTTGTTCTGTATATGTATATCATACTGCTTATCACTACGGATTGAGCATTGCGGTGCACCACTAAGTCTGTCACCAGGGAATGTGAAAAAAACAGAGAACTCTTCTTTTTTTTTTTCTGTAATTGAGGGCTGATCATATAGGTACTGATCCCCATCAGCCAAATTACCCAAAAGCACACGTTCTCCAATTCTTTTGAATACATTTAAAGGTAAACATTCTCAACAAGAAAATTTTTTTATGACTGGACCATTTACCTACATAAGTAGAAATAGCCTCAGTATTTAAATCAAGGCTTTAAATGAGCTAGTACTCATTGTTTCCTCTCTATATGTTCCTCATGCTTGTTTCAGCCTCATCATGTTGGGCTGTATTAATTCCTTACAAAATACCAAATTTTTGTTTGACTCGGTGCCTTAGCAATACCTCCACCGTCACTATAGCTTTTATATAGTGCTGTATTTGTGTTGTTTTTATTATTTATAGTCATTTCTATTATTTATTGTTGTGTGCTTCTGTAGGCTGTTTTTCTTTGGGTATGTTTTCTTCTGTGTGAAGTTCACTGGTTATCATTTCTCTTTGATATATCTTGAAACTTTACTGTAAATCATGTCCTATTACGTTTTTTGATGGGGTCCCAAAACAAACAATGCTTGAAATTGATCTTTAAAATTAAATCTGAATTGGACTGGGAAGTGATGCTCGATGAGGGGGATAAAAGGGGATTTGTTTTGTGAATATGAAACAATTTGACTTTAAAGTGTCCCATTCCATGAGGACGAAAGCTGGTGTTTGAAATGCCATCCCCATACTGCAGTTGGTGGGATGGCAACACAGCCTTCACAGTGTGCAATATCAACACAGTCAACTTTCTCTCTCTTGCATCTACATGGTAGATTCTTGTCCTCATTTGCACATCAGTATCTGTTTGATCTCCATCAGCCATGCAAGTTAAAAGTGGCAGCCTTGCATTTGGGCCAGGGATGAAGAGACATGGATGATTTAAGCACATCCAGGCATACATCATTATTCTTTCCCCTTCCTTCTAATTAGTTAATTGAAAGGACATCTGTGTAACATCTACAACACATTAGTGTTTCCCCATGGATTTGCTCTGGTACTAGCACCACGTCAATTTATTGTAGTATCTTTTGAGCAATTACTGCAAATTCTATTTTATCTTGGCCTTTAATTTCATGGAACAAGTTCACAATTTCCAATCAATTCCCACCCCCATCTGTGAATGTTAACTAAGAAATGTGGCTAACATTATTCCAGCATGTTATAAGATGTGCTGCAGCATCTGTGTTAATGGTGGTTACACACTCCACAAGCAGGCAACCAGTAAAGCAGCTGTTTCCAAAACATTCTTTTACTTTCTCATCTTACACCAGGTCATTAAATTCCTTTTCCCTAGCTCTCCTTTTAATACCTCAATGTATTTCATATAGATTTAGTCATAAGCCCCAATCAATACCTCCATGTGAGATTTGTGTTTGCTGCTAAAGCCCAGCAATAGGCTACGCGAGTTAAAAAGAGCAAAGTCTGTGGGACAACTGTGACAAATTTAGTATTTAGCTGTAGTATTTAGTATGCTGAAACATTAGTATTTTGACTTAAAACTGCCCCTTAGGAAGACACTGTTATGAATCAGTCATAACATATTTTTGCTATTGTTTGTCATCAAAATGAAGGTGTGTTGTGTAAAAAATGAGTGTAATGTCAAATATCTTATTTGCCAACAACATATTGAAGCAGCTCATCATTACGCTATCACTGTTTTGCTTTTCTGTCATCTTTCTGTCCGTCTCAGTCCTTCCTCCACTGTCTCTTATTCACTCTACTGGCAGGGAGGTGCTATGCTAGGTAAAAGCCAAAAGGTGTGACAGCAGGAAATGCATTCAGGGAGACACTGACACCCCAATTACCTGCTGGCAACGGCAGGGTTAGCTCCTTGTTGTGTCCTTGGGTTGTGACATTTTCCCTTTCAGCTCCCCCTCAGATTTACTGGAATGAGCGGGGTTGCTGAGCAGGGCACTTTATAAATACATCTCCTCCCGATTACTGTGACCACCGGCCCTGGGCAGATGAGTGTAGCTGGGATGGCTTCATCCCTTGAGATCCAATGCCGTAGATCAAGGCCCCAAATGGCCGTCCTAACTCTGCTATCAATCTCTGTTATTGCCTGCCACTGACGCCAGCGTAAGGGACACACACAATGTGCTGCCATCTAATCAGAGTGGTGCCGATCACTGGATAGTAAGCATGAAAGAATAGCTCTTGTGTCCCTAGCTACAGGTTTTGTACAGACAGAATGGTGTCATTAGTGATCACTGATGAGTATTATCCCGTGTTTGAATTTTATGAACACGTAGGTTCATGAAGCATATAAACGGATTTGTGAACCTTTATACTGCTACTGAATGTAAAAAAAAGTTCAAACAAATCCATCCTGTCATCACATTCAAGGTTGTATCCTGACATATGACGTTAAACTGACTGATTTTGATATCCTTATGGTGTTATATAAGTGGCACAGTACTGAGAGAGGCTGTAACTGCATTGAAGTTATTATAAGAGGTAACTGTTTGTCCACTCACCTAGGACTATAAAGCCAAGATCAATACATATTTAGCAGTTTATGAGCTTTTAAAGAAAAATACCAATAAATGTTTCTTGCCTTGAGAAAAGAGGAATATAACAAGCACAATAGGCCAGAGGGAAAACAGAGCACAGTGCGGCATTATATATGTGGGTGATATGCATTGCATTAAGACCCTATTTTCAGTGTGAGTAAATACAGAGAACGTTTCCGAGTTCTTTATATTTATCGGTCTACCCTTGAGCTTCAGAAACTCACCTTTACGTGAATAAAAAATGAATTGCCCTGCAAAACCCTATAGATGTTTCCAGTTATTCTGAAAGATAAGTCCTCCTTCAAGTTTGATGTTTGACAAAACTATGCTGGGACTTTGCTGAGGTCACTCATCTCTGCATAGTGGAAGGAGCACCTATTTTAAAGTTGCACTTCAATTTATAACTTTGTATAGCGAGGTATAACAAATGCAATTTGTCAACGATTGAAAGTATTACAGGGCAAATCCATAGTACCTCATGCAATTCTTGTGCTTCCAACTTTCATGCTTTTTCCTCCTTTTTTAAGTTTTTCTCAAAAGTGGTTTAAGCTCCAGGGACATCGAAGGGTTCTGAGCTGATAATTGCTCTTGTAAACACAAGTTTTGCTGCTACTGCACCTTTGCATTATTTACACAGCTAACTCCCAGCAATAGAATGTTAAACACCGGTTAAGTCTGCCTTGGCCTCCAGGCTTTTTACATGCACACAACGGGAAAAGGTGCAATCTGTCAGCATACACAGGCTGTGTTTGAACTACAAAGATGAAAGGAAAAAAGGCTGACTATTATGAATTTTATACAACAAATATAGTTCTTTGTCTTGACGATTTTAATAATTCTATTTCAAATAGTTTTGAGTGGTATATGTACGGAAACACATGCACATATTCACACATCCCCCCTCATTCTATAAACATAATCTGGCTAGACTAAAGAATGTAAAACCTGAACAGACCGAGAAAATATCATTCCAGTATAGTTTACTTCTTTCTTCCTCCCATTTCTTGACTTAAATACTAGCTGTATTTCTTAGGCTTGTAGCATATTTCCAACCCAATCAGTGCGTGTGATTATAGTTCATCATAATTTCGTTTTCAGTGCAGTTATGCTTTACTGAGCACTCAGTGCTGTGATAAAGTCATCCGATTTTCTTTCTTGTGTTGTTTTTCAGATTCTGAGACTCATTGGAAAAATAGCTTTCACATTTCAAAACCAACCCAAATGAGCTCATTATGTTAAATGAGTCATGTTGTATATCAAGCTAAAAAAAAAGAAGTAAAGGTCATGTATCCATCATTAGTTTCCATTTTCACTGTGGATAAAGCTTTGTATTTGCCATCAAAGAAACCAGCATAACCTCTGATTTATGAAAACCAAGGTGGCAGACGGCAGCCACTCAATATTTTGGAGGTAACCTCTTTTCTCTGTAGGTACTGCAGCCACAGAGGATGCCATGTCATTAGCATACAATGCTATCCCAGTCCCAGTTCACTGAGCTAGCCCAATTTAAATTTATCTCAGACCTTCATATGGTGCAACCCATATGTGATCCCAAATTGGCTCCACCTTTGGAGGCTGACTATTTCAGATGGATCTGCATTATAAAGCCAGGTTATCTTGTAAACAGTGTGACCTGATAAAGAATACAGGCCTAACGCTTTATTCTAGCCATCAAGAGATGGCGGTGTTGATCCTTCCATCAGTTGGCTTGTCGGTCCAACAATTTAGTTCAGAATGATTGCCACGCTATTTCGTACATACGGTCATTGATCTAAAAGGATGTTTTAGCTAGTTCCACTAATAGAAATTCCACTTGTTCACCACTGCAGTTAAAGACATCAATCCATCTTTTTATTTCACGAAACCTGTTCATGGTTGTTGTGGGCTTGAGCGTATAGACAGACAAAATCTTCAAGTTCAAGGCCTAACCTCCAAGTTTTTAAACTGGATGCAATTAGAGCATGTGGAGAACATGCAAAGTCCTCACAGAAATGCCCCAGGCAGCCAGACAATTCGTAGCCATTACTGTGAGAGAGGCAACAGAACTAACATGAGCCAATATGTAACATGCTTTTTTGTTTATAAAGCTTAAGTCATAAACTATACTAAACTAACTCATAGAAATATTATTGAATTGTTGAAACTTTCTGGAAATAATTTTGACTCAGAAGTCATATTTCTATATCGTCAGCTCACACTGTATGCTGTCCAATATAAAGACCGTCATGCATAAATATAAGTCATACAATATGTCCTCCTTGTGTATGCAGGCATCTAATGAGGACTAGTTTGACATTTTGTGTGATACCAGTTTATATTTAAACCCTGACTGCAAAGAAAATTACTTTCTCAGTGCCGTCAGACTATCATCCATCAGCCGTATATTGCACCCTTGAAGATGTTGGAAACACAATAAAAAATTGAGGACGTAATAAATAAAGTGGGTTTCCCTTTTGTTGTCAATGGATCTGAGCTTGACTGAATTTGTACAGTCGGAGCATGAATAAAATGAAATGTGCGTTATACTTCTTAATATGCAATCTGCAGTGAACACTGACCGAGAAAAAAGGTGTTTGCCCCAGGATACAATCCTAACTATATGTCTCAGATGTCGGAGGACATAACACGCAGACAAAAGAAATAAACCAAAGATTGTAGATAAAGTACATGCACGGAGGCAACCACAGACAAAAACACTAAAATACTCACACTAACACAATCACGTACGATGAAGCAGTGTAGCCTGAGCATATAAAGTGTAAATTTGCTGAACCCTGTTGCAATTTTGTGTTACCTTGCTTACCCAAGGGCTATTTTAATAGAGCAATTACTCCATCAGCTAATGTGCTTGTAATATCTTTAAGCAACAAAGTGCCAGTATCTTAAACAGGTCTCCTTACACAAGTAAAGAGTCAAAAGTTTTTCCATTACCCTTTGCAAAGAAAAAACACTATTCAGCGGTGATAGGAAAGGGGCAATTACAACAATTAGAATGAGCCTAGCAGTGATACACTTAGGTTTTTCTTTAGACCTCCCCTTCGGCAGTTTAGGTTGTTAAGAAGTCCCTCTTTCTGTGAATGAAGCAGGGCTTTCTCCTGTATTTCACCCAAAGAAAACCACCTAAAATCCAGTTTGCAGAGATGAAATTCACAGAGCTGGTGAAACGGCTTTGAACTTACTAGTAATTGAATGATCATAGTGTTTGGCTTTTGTGCAGTCCCTCTTCATGTGCGGATTTTCTGAGCACTCTTTTTCAAGCAGAGTCTATAGTCAATCATCAACACAATTTCAGTGCAACTTTTCCGTAACAAAAGAAAGTAATGGCCGACTCACTGAAACTTTAATAAACTGGACTGGAAAAGATATGGTATTGAAGTCAGGGACATTACTATGTACATCTAGTAGAACTAAATGTACGGTCTGAAATCCAAACAAAAAGTTCATTGAGGGCGGAACAGTGCATGTAATTGTCTCGAAGTGTTCAGTGCAGGATGTTCGGTTTGGAGTGTGCCTTAAGTTAGGTACGACCTGGAGTCCAGAGAAGTTTTAGATCACAGAATTTGTCTATCTGCTCATAGTCAGAGCCCAGTCATCCAGGTTTGTCAAGCTCAATTAACAATGATTTGTATCAGACTGTAGGCCGACGCTAATCAACCGAAATCGGGGAAGGCATCACTCAAATGTGTCGATTAGCGTCACAAAACAAAGACAAGTTCCTTTACTGTTACAGTAAGAATTGTGGTCAATGAACTGCTGTGAAATATTTACATTTATTATTAAATAAAAAAACGTTTTCCTTGCAAAATGTACTGAATTGTGAATCCAAAACCAAAGTACACACTGGACCGTGCATTTTGTGGACTTTACACCTTACAGTTCATGAACACTTTTTCACTATTATCTTTTTCCAGAGTAATAAACAACTCTGAATTGCAGTAATCTCAACACAAGACTTGTAAAGGAATTATTTGTCCTCCAAAGGAAATAAAAGTAGACGCACTGTATTTCTTGGTCACTGTGGAACCCCCTCACCATCTTGGCTTGTGGACAACATGATGTGTGTTATTGGTCAGTGTGTGGGATGAGGTTCCTGAGCTATGCTTGCTTTCACATAGAGAAGAATAACAGCCAGATGGTGTTGTAAACTACCACCAGTAAGTGACTGTGGGGGCCTCCATGTGAAGCCTGTTTTAAATGAAGGAGGAAATTTAACATTGTGACAGTACAGGGAAGAGAAAACAAATAGGCACAGTAATGGTGTTAGAGTGAATGCTATTGTTGCTGTGTGGTCGCTGCAAAAAAGCATTGCATCTTGCAGCAACCAAGCAGCGTTTGTGATTTCGTCTGTTACATTAACAACACATGGAGGATAATAATGACTCTTACTTTTCTTGTAAACTCAAAATGTACATTATGTCGCCAAGATCAAATTTTTACAATGGATTGTTCTTTTTATAGTTATTTATTTGGCTCACAGGGCAAAATATAAAAATCTACATAAAAAATGAATAATAGACTAGCCCCTATTGTTTCGGATAAACTTTTATAACTGCTTGTTTGGGGCTTTTCAAAATTCAAATATGGAAAATTACATTAAATGTTCAACTGCAAGGTGGAAAAGTTCATATATTACCAGACTTGAAAGAGTGGATGGCCAGAGTGTATCCAATAAAGAGGGAGAAGGCTATTTCACTCTTTAGAAACTGTAACAGCAAAGGCTCAGTCCTTGAGTGGTGAATCGCCAGCTGGTGTCCAATAACAGAATACATGAGACACTGAAGGTTGGACCATACAGATGGGGTCTAAAACATAACTGAGATTAATGCTTTAGGCAATTCTAGAATCTAAATTCCCACACTTGAATCTGATCTTGTTGGTTCTTTTTATATGCAAACACTAGTATACAGTAAAACTGGAGTGGAAATACACTCCATTCATCTAAATTGCCAGCACATCACTGGAATGTGATAAGAGTTTGCTGGCTTGCCACTTTTCCAGCATACATGCTCGATACTGCCAGCTCTTGTCAGTGGCATCAACAGTGTGTTTGCTCTGACTGTCAGTGCTTTGAAAAATAAACCAGTTTCACCAACAAACACAGCAAACAGAACATGTTTGATTAATTATTTTAAGCTGTCACTGAAACCTGCTGGCCTTTTGCTTTTCATTTTGCAACTCAAAATAGCTGCCTCGTCCACATGGCGCAGCTCTAAAACTGACAGATCACTGAAAATGTTTTAGTTTCACCCGAAATGATTGATGCAAAAAGGCACAACAGAAAGCAGGCTAGAACAGAAGCTGAACAGAGAGCAGGAAACATCAGGCTCATCAGGTGATAAATACTGGGATCAGGACCTTTTTAGTGTCAAACACTGGATCAGTTCAACAGGCCAGAAACAACAGTTCACTGGCTTCATGCCACCTGTCATTAACAGCTCCTGTATTAGGACATGCTGCTTGGAGTGAAATTTAGCATTTCTATGTGTCAATTTATTCCCCCACTATCTGTTTCTAGGACTGATATCAGCAGTACCTTCTAAATCTGCCAATTTCTAATTATCTTAGGCCTTTCAAAACATCTGCCAGTGCTTCCACATGATTTATGTCATCGCCTGTGCTGCTGCAGCAAGCTTTATTTTATGTCTGAAAGAATCCTTTTGTGGTTTGTGCTGCAGAAAGTCATTTTTAACAGAGAAAATCTATTATTTTCACACCACTGTTGATCTTTTTCTTTTTTTTTTACCCTGGGGATACGTGATGAAAAGTCTTGTAGTGACAGTTGTGTGTATTTTTCTCATAATTTTCCTGAGTGACACGGCTCCAAGGAGTTATCCAGTAAGCATTTAGAACATCATAACAGCATGTGAAATCCTCAAAATAACATTTTATTGGTGCATTTGTCAGGATGTATTGAACACGTTAATATAATATATCAACCACGTTTAGCAAAAAACAGTTTATTTTGCAATAGAGCAGGTCTGTGAGGCAAAAACTGTGCCACAAATGTTTTTTTTCTCTTCACATAACCACATTGGAATAAATGAGAATGCAATCAGTCAGTGGTCAAGCACACATTAGGAGAAAATGTAACCTTCTCAGAAATAGGACATTTTTCATTAATCTCATATTTCACATCAACCACAAATAAAGTGTTATTGATTTTCCTCTGCTGTGCTGCTGCTGCTTTATACTGACTGCTGTTGCTCCGTCTGTGCCAGCACATTGAGATTGACAGAGGCTTTATGTGGCCAGGCAGTCAACTAGGGGACAGAATAAATCTGACAATAAGATATTAGTCATTTTATTGGCCAAAAAAGAGGGGAAGAAAATGGATAAAATGAAAGTCGAAGATCCAAGTAAAGCGTTGTAAACCACTAAGCTTGTTAAAGTTCTGACAGCTCACCTGGTGGGTGCTAGAGGCCCCAAATTCATTCAATAAGATGAACAGGAACACTTCCAGTTGTTTGTCTTTCACAGAGAATCCATTAAAAAGTTCCCTCTCCCCTGGTTTACAGTGCATTCTACTTGTACCCAATAAATCAAGCCCCTGTCTTGGGCCTCTGCCTACTCTGTTCTCCCAGCTGAGTCATGTTAACAATGTGCCTGGTACAGAGTTATCATATATTGAACAGGATAATGATGGTAAACATCAATAAAAAGCAATGAAAAATTAAATTAACCTGCGCTGTACCAGAAGAACAAACAATCTATAACAACGGCAAAATGAAAAAGAGCGATACAACTGAGCCAGATTGCAAAAAAAGAAAAAAAGAGCTTTTACTTCAATAAATCATTAACCTCTTTCTGCAATACCTCTACAGTGTCTGTACATGTCTACAACTTGTGTTCACTTGATAGGAGTTGCTCATGTATATATATATATATATTACAAATGCTGGTCTCATAATTTTGTGAAATCTAAATGTTTGCAATTGCTTTTGTTTTGTAATTAATGTCCAGCATATGGCTGTAAGCAGATAAGAGATTATCTGTTAAAAGGCATTTTTCAAATACTGGAAAAACACATTTTGTTTTGCATGCAAAATTATGCAGAATTACTAATTCTCCTGTAAAATATTACTGCTTTTACATATTAATCTGAAATTTGGTACTCTAGTGGAGAAGTAGTGTGGGATTGAGGAAATATAAAATGTCTTATAGTTTTATAGTTCCAGTTTTATTAATTTCACATTAATTTAACAGAGAGCTGTCCTATGTTTTCAGGGCTTGAAGTAGGTTAGACATGTTATCCTTCAACATGTTATAGTACAAGGGTCTGTATAATTAGGCTAACCTTTTGTTCATCGCTGCGTGTCACAAGTCTTTACAAAGGTGGAACACAGAGGATACTATTGGGAGTCTTAAGGTGCAAAAATTACTGAAAGGAGATATTAATGTTCAAAGGTGGTTCCCAAAGCAACATGGTTTTAATTGAAGCAACATGATTATAATTTCACCCCTGTATTGCACATCCAGTGAGAATAGTAATTTACAGCTGAGGGAGAGAGGCTGGAAGTGGATGTGAATGTAATTGAACAAGAGTATATAGGGGGGATTCTACCAGGCCAATATAATTTCTGACTCGCTCAATCACCTTTTCCAACACACTGTCTGCCTCTGCTCTCTCTGTCTCACATATACACGCACAAAAAATTAAAAGTGCAATATTAATTGAAACAACCAAAGGCTGTATGTTTTTAGTCAATGCACACATTGCAACATCCAGCTCCTATTATTAACAATTGAAGAGCACACTACATGAACACTCGCTGTCAAATTCTGCCGTTCTGGGTGCAAAGTTAACTGTGCCTTATTCACCTTTCAGAAAAGACATAAGTCGAGAAAAGAAAAATGGAGCTTCATCCGGACTCCATTCTGACATTCTAATGAGGACAGTGAATTTGGATGAGTAAGTATCCAATTTCAGAATCACCAGCAATCCACCATCTCGCTGATTACAGAGGCATCAGTTTGCTGCCTCACATCCTTCGCACCCGCAGGGCAGAGATTAAATGCGAAATTATTGGACATCTGTCATATTATAGAAAGTTGAAATGTCCCAGGGTCTTTTGAGACTGCGGGAAATGAAATTACAATGACATGACAAAATGGAAGCAGGTGAGGCATTCGTGGATTCTGTCAGTGCTGCAATATCAGAAGTATTAAATCAGATGTTTTACAGCAAATTCCCCCTCTCTCTTTCGTCTCTGTATCTCACACTTTCTGCCTGCCTTTGTCTCACTCAAATACACAATATACTTCTTCCTCTGTCCCTTTCACTGTCTTTCTCTGCCTTGTTAATTCTTTCATAAATCATCCTGTGACAGTGACAGAATTGCCTTTGATTGTGATCTTGCAGCTTCCTTGTTTGATAGTGTTCGTTCCTTGATTTAGCCCTTTCCACTGAACGTACATCAAGCCTTCCTTCTCAGCAGATGCTGAATAAGGGCTTTTGAGTGGACCCTGGTTAAAAGTTCTCTTTGATTGGAGAAGGTGCTGCATGGGTTTCAACAAATATATACTTCCGTCTCGGTCTTTCTTTTGATATCCCTCCTCATTTACTCAGAGCTGTTTGGAGTCTGCTTCACTCTGATGTGAAGGTGCTGCTTGGAGGATCTGCAAGCTGATTAATTACATCTCTAACAGGCTCTACCTCAGGGGGGACTGGAATAGTCTGCTCAGGATGGGCTTGATTTAAGCTCTAGCAGCATTTTACCCGTGATGCCAAGAGGAAGGTCAATGCAAGGGAGTCCGCAGAGGAGGGGAGCACGAGAACGAGGGACTTATCACCCGATGATGGATGCAGGTGGTAATTCAACAACATTCCCTCAAGGACAAGGAGCTTGGCCTCAAAGTAAAAGAAAATAAGTAAATACACATCAGTTAATGAGATGGACACAACACGTGATCAACTTTGAACTTTGTTGGCAGTAAAGCTCTAAAGATGTATTACCTTTGAATGCAGACAGAAAGTGTTCAGATTGATGCCCAGAGAACATATGGGGCTACTGATGAAAGCTCCAAACCATCCGAAGAAAATTCCTATACAGTCAATTTTCTCATTAAAGAGTTAACATGGTATGACAATCGTGACAGCCACGTGCAATGAGTGATGGCGAAGTGCTTTCGTCTGGTGAGTGTTAGCTTTATTTACAGGCTAATGGGTTTGAGCAGCAGCACAGGGCCAAGGGGACCTCTGAGGCACCCAGCCATATGTGGATAATTTACATTTACTGCTGGATTTATTAAAGGTGGAATGGGCAACTCAGCCTGGAAAGGTACTAGAGCTTAAATATACCATGTGCATGTATTGCATGTCAAATTTGAAGAAGGTGAAAGACTGTCATTGTAGTAATGTATTACATATCCTATATTAAATGACTCTTTTATCTGTGAGATCGGAGTACGAATATGATAAAAAACATTTTCATAGGTTTTCTTAGAAAAAACAGTACAACTAAACAGAAATAAGGGTAATGTAAGATGTTTCTGATTTATAAAACCATGCGTATGGCTGGCAGAGTAAAAATTATTTTAAAGCTGTCTATCCAGCCCTCTACACGCCCACATTCAACCATAAATAGTCAATGCAAGGCAACTCATGAATGTTGATGCATAGAAATGAGCATATTGATCAATGGGTCTTTACAGTGAATCGTGGCATCAACCAGTGCATCCATCATGCAGCATTACGTACCCGTGTCACAGCAGCATGTTACTCTGATTCACTGCTGTGTCCTCCATCCTATTTGAAGATATTGAGGTTTGTTGAGTGAACAGCATTTATTTGTGCCAGTTGAGTTATGGTGTTGTTTTCCATATGGAGCATGTGACAGCATTCACTAGGTTTGTTTTCAGACTTTGTTAATTTACACAATCTGTATGCTCAGGTGATGGAGGTCTGGTGTGTGAGGTGACGGAAGGCAGAATTGTTTGCCCCTCTGTGATCTGTGCAGGTGTTAATGAACAACATAGTCTTGTTCACTGCAGTGATTTTTACACACAAAGTATATGAAAACTACACAATATTAAAACATGTTATTGAAAACTATTGATGCTATTCTTTGATGCTATCTTGTGTGATTATTACAGCTGATGATCATTTCATCAGTCACAGTACAGTCTGACCCTCTCGTCTGCACTATGGAGGTGAGGGATGTGATGGTACAACAGCTCTGATTAAATATTAGGCAAACTTTGATTTAAGATCTCGGTAGGCTCAAATAGTGATGGCTCACAACACAAGTGCGAATAACACTGTTTGTTTGAATGCTTATTTTAAAGTGGATCTATAATTAAAGTGTGATGTAAATGTGTGAGAGGCATCATTATACCCATGATCTCACATTCATTATATATTCACATATTTTAGTTTATATCACACATTAATTATAGACCTCTATAATGTGTGAATACACAGATTAGAGTTTCTGTAAATTTAGACACATTTCTAGGCAACTAATTTTAAATTTTATTTTAATGTCAGTATAGACTTAGAAAGTGGCAGAAACTTATTTCCCTTTTCGTGCATACGCAACAGTTATAGATGATAGGTATTTGATAGTCTGGGGACTCGAGATGTTTTGCACGCTTTATCCTGAATGTTTTAAAGCCTGTGCAACAACACTTTGTGTAAGGGTAGGCAAAGACCTTGGCATGGCTGGTTAGAGAAATAAAGTGGTTTTGGTAAAATATTGAAAAACTAAACATGCCAAGTTCAATCATGTTTTAGACGTGAGCTACTTAGTGAATGTAGGAAAACAAATGAAATATGTTGCCAAGCTATCACTGTTGCCAACTCAGCCGTGACACACATCATATTACGTCCTTGATAAACTCACTGATGATTGGTGGCTGCTGATTAATTAACCTTATAGGTTAAGCTTTGTACGAACCTGAATGTAACAGTGAGATGTTTGTGATTTTAAGAAAAAGAAAAAAAAAGGTTTATTATAGAGAACATACACCACCAGTGCTGTACTAGTATTAGCATGATATCATCCACTCGGAAAGGAGACCATGAGTCTAATCTGTTTCTTTTCTTTTGCAGTAAGCATAAAGGTGAAACTGCTCTGAGAGGAGCCTTTACTGCGATCATGAGGGCTCATTGTGTAACACACCTCGATAAGAAGTGATTTATTTGGATGCATACGTAACCTACAAGTTTCAAATAGCCTGTGGACACAGAAGATACTGTACTGAAGATACCGAGTTTACACCTGCTAAAGGGAAGCAGTGCACAGATAATTCATCATTATTTTGACACACAAAGAAGAAAATAAATTGGGGAGAGGCCAGGTTGATGAGACGGAGCTATAGTGTTTTATTTTTTGCCTTGTTAGACACCATTGTTAAAACATAAATGCTATTTTTTTTCTTTTGCTTTGTGGTCTGTAAATTACAGGTATTGTTTTACAGCTATGTTGTTGTTAAAATATAACAGCCAACACTTTTACTTTGTCTCAGAAAAGTGCAGAGAACATTTTAATTACTTGGCCCGCACATCCTCCTAGGAGTTCAGAAACCAATCAATCTCCTACTTCACCTGCCCCAGGGATCTGCTTCCATCAGC
>CAFUXE010000877.1:172964-186479 GCA_903364295.1 Serranus cabrilla | reverse complement strand
CAATGCAGCATTACTGCAGTCATCCATGAGCAGATGGATCAGAGCAGCATGTTCTGTATGACTTGATAACATGACGCACACATTTATATCTGTTATCATTCACTCCATATGGTTCAGCTGTAAGGCCGGGCAACAGACTAACTATGTTTATCAAGAAAAGGCTAATAGCTAAATAGCTCTCCTTCTCACTGTGTTACTATTATTGACAGATCTGTTGAAGTCAGAGCTCGGTTCAGTTTGTAATTTGCAAAGCATTTTTTTATATACATTCACACTTCATGCTACACTGAATAGAAGCTCTTAGTCCTGCTGTGTGATGAGCTACTTTAGCTCACAGCTTTGTTAGCCAAACAGACTGCCAGACTCTGCTACCCACTGCCTGCTAACGGCTAATCACCTTGCTCTCCAGCAGCAATAGAAACTACATCAATAGCATGAAAAGACGTGCTTCATAATCAATGTTCGACGCAGTTTGTCAAGCAACAAGATCTCCAACCTGAACGACAGAACAAACCGTTTGTCAATACCACCCTAAACAACACATATGAACGCTTCGTGGTTGTAAAAAAAGCTGCACTTTTTTGAATTTATGCTACAAAACACTGACCAGGTTTAGGTCAAAAATGTTACTTGTTAGGCGTTATAAAAGACAGTTTATATTATATTCTTATTTTTCAAAGTAGTTACAAGGGTGGCGTGAGCCACGTAAGTTATGTTAAGTCGTTTACTTTTGTTTTCACATGGGACACGAACCCTGACCCAGATGAAAGTCCACTGTTTGTTCGACCCATCCTTTTCCCCCTCCCTCCCTCCCTCCCATCCCAAGTGTGAGAGGGATGTATACTCTGGTCTTAGGCCATCATGTTATTGAATTTTGTTTTTAAATTTCTGATTATTGACTTTTCTGCATTGAGATATAATCTTTCAAGAGAAAACTGCGATGCATCTGAGAGTCAATTCTCCCCACCCCTACTCAAAGACCTTCAAATCCCTCAGTGAAAAACTATATTCAAAGCTCAGTTTGCTCTAAACAGTACTTTTAAAATAAATAAATGTATTCTATCAAAGACAGAGAAGGTGAGAGAGAGAAGAGGAGTGTTGAAGTCCAACGTCAATCAGTTCAGGCAGAGTTTATTTACCTTATAGGATCTTCTCCATAGGAGCTATAGCTCGAGCTGCGGAAACACCTCAGGGGGGGAAACAGCCAGCCTGCCGCTTCACAAACAAAGGGAGTGAGTGGTAAAGCTTTCCCGCTGGCTCCATGTAACTCCAGCTGGTGTGGAGGTCCCTAGAGCAAGGCAGGCCCCTTTCAAGCCATCTCCGGTGAGCTGGGAGAATTTGGCTTGTGGGGTGAGTCAGGAGAGTGACTGGAATTTAGGGATCTCTTGTCTTTGAGTAAAAACCACCAACAGAGGAGTCATGAATCCCTGACAGGTAGTGGGAGGGTGCTGAGAGATGAGGCACAATGTTTGATATATACTGCAGAGAGGACAGCTTGAGGAATGGTTCACCATGAAGCAGGCCATATGACAGAGAGAGAAAGATAGTGGAGAAGCTGTGGTCATTAACATTGTAGTTTAGATTTAGATTAGGATGTGTATCAAAAACAGTTGAATGTAAGCTGTTTTAACAAATGACACCTCAAAGTTCAAATGCATTTATTTGCACAGCCTTTTGTTACTGGGGGGTTGCACAGGACAGGAAAACACAATGGAGAAATGAGACGGGAGAAGGAAAAAAAAAGATGTAGTAAGTTACACAACCACAGGTCAAAGCAGACAAACAGTCCTTGTTGTGAGACCCAGCTCCGTCTGGATGTAGTTGATCAGTGGACCTCTCCTTGCTACACACTTGCCTGTTTTGTTGGGTTACTCATCACCGCAAAGGGTGACTCACACTGTTGGTATTATTACAAGTGAACTCTGGTGCTTTTTTTATTGGTGGTCTGGTAAAATGAACTGAACTACACTTGTGAAAGAAACCTTAGGGCACTTGACTGCATGATCAGTACTACATGAATCTTCATTGGGAAACTATTGTCTGACAGCAGGTCATGCAGCACTTTGATGCTTTCTTCTTACTGTATATGTATCTATATAGGTCTGGTTGTCTAGCCTACACCAGCATTTGATTGACAGCTTTAACACCAGACAAAATGAACCACACTGAACAGGCGAACCCATCACAGTTTGTCTAACCCAAACCACTTGTTAAGTGTAAAAGCACCGTTAGAGACAAGAGAAACGGTTCAAAGCCTTGGTTGTATAAGCTGGAAATATAGCGTGTATATTGTTTTAGCAGGTTGGAATAAGTGTTTGTGGTCCTGCTAGGAACAAAACAAGGTAACACTTCACTCCACTGTGACTTTATGACTTTCTTTATCATGGTTCACTTTTTTTTCTTTTAATTTTCTTTCTTTTTCAAAGTATGAGTTGTGCAGTTACCAGCATATAAAAAACTTAACAGGGTATAAGACTGTGGAACTACAAAAGCACAAGTTCCCTTTGAAGTTTCTCTCTCGCTTCTCTGTTTAATATCCACTTTAATTCTGCCTATTCATTGGGATGTGAAATTTCGCACTGCAGCAACAAATAAGTTGATAAACAAGAACAGAAGAATATGAGCACCGGGATATATTGAAACACATTAAATTACATTGTTTGCAAGGCAATTATTTGCAAACAGTGACAGTTTTCTCACATTATAAGAAGAGTATTTACTTGTATCTTGGTCGACAGAATTAATCTCCATTACTTAAACTATTAGAGTAGGCACATTTGTAAGGCAATATTAATATTGGGTAATCATACATGATTTATTGTTCAAAGTGATAGTTAAGATTCAATCAGTTTAATACAATGTATTCATTTCAATAAGTTTGATTTTAATTATATGATACATGTTAATACAATTATAATAAAATGCTTACTTATAAAAGGCAAAACTATTCAAATTATCTTATCTGAGCAATTATAAAAAAGGGAAGAAAACCTATTCTGTGTTTACTTTCATAATGTCAAGTCTTGAAAAGAGTGAGTCTGCAGGTATTTTTTTCTGAAATAACATTGAATAATTCACAACCTCTTCCAAGTGAATTTTTTGTAAAGGTTATGCTTGTAGAGAACAGATTGTACACAAATGCCACAGGGGAGCCGAATTTAAATGAACGCAAGAAGAACAACATTGTCTGGATTTTAAGTTCCTCAGCGTGGTCGGCAGAGTCATTATTTTGCTCAGTGTCTCGGTGTCACTGTATTTACATCCATAAATCTGACGGGGATTTATCTATAATACCTCCTTACAAAAGGACATCACATAATAGGATGAATATCTTGAGGCTTTTGACAGTAAAATGATTATGCAAACTCAAATTGTCCTCCAGGCAAAATTTCCAAACAGCAACCCTTCAAAGGCTAATTTACTGTGCCTACTTGGTTCTTTCACCTGGAAAATCTATTGGAAGCAACAGAGCGACTGAAAATTATTTTCTAGCGTACAAACAGCAAGACAAAGGAGGGCCAAAAATAGAAACATCTGTTTGTCTCTCCTGCAAGCAGGCTTATATTGCCAGAGATCTCCTCATAGTCTGTCTCATCCCTCTCACTCCCTAGGGGTGACCCGGGAACAATTTGTCAAGCTATTTTTCCACGTCATAGCCTCCAAGAGCTATAATTTGCCCCGACAGCGGAGCAGCGCACTGATGGGCGAGTATATCCACGTGTTGAGATTTGCTGTTGGGCCAGGTCAGAGCTGAAATGCTTGTTCACGCAGTACACTGGGTATCGGGCCTGGTGAAATTGGCCAGCAAATTCTACCCAAAGCTCCAGCAACGGAGCGCCGGGGCTCATTCAGCTGAAGAACAGCTGTGACAAGAGCTCACAGCTGATATGTTCAGGAGGCATACTAAATACTCCTGTGCCTGTCAAGGGCTAACCCAAGACTGTCAGTGTTAGAAGCCTCTAAAGAAAATTAGCTTTAAAATGTTCTCTCTTTTTTTATATACATTTATTATATTATATAGATATATATTAGATCTATTACAATCTATGTATCTATAATATTTATTAACTTGGATCATCTTCAGTTCTTCAGTTTGCAACAGCTGATCAGATGTGTAAAACAGTATTTATGTAATATCTATACTGGCATGTTATTGACGTATTTGCGTATTGTGAGGCTATATTTAAAAGATTTTAAATATCTAAAATCTTACAGTTCTGAATTTTATCTGATGCGTGTACTTGCTAATTGCTTAACAGATGAAGGTTTTACCATGATAATTTAGCTCTTAAATCTGATGTACAGTACGCATTATGCCAACTGCGTACTGAATAGAACATGAAGTTGTGTATATCGTACATGTTTTGCCTCCTGGGCCACCTAAAAGATTAACATGGTTCTTACATGTCAACACATCAATAATTTAGGGGGGAAATGGGTTAAGCTTCAGATTGAGCACTTCTTTTTAATTCTTGAGTGCTGTGTACAGTGGATATTCAATAAAAAAGGTGTCTGTGTGGTTGCAATAAGTGACACGATTTAGAAGACAATCATCACTAATGGCAAATAAAAAATATATAATGGAAAACAACAACACCTATTGAAGTGGTAAGTGCACAAAAGTCCTCAGTAATGAGTATTTGACAAATGAGTATTTGTCAACACTCTATTTAATACCTCCTCCTCACATTATAGCCCTTTGTTCACTGCACATCATTCTTGTCTTTTTTTCTCTTCTCTATGAATCAAAATGTGTAGCTTTGTTTTTAATTAATTTGGTGAAAAAAAGGCTGTGTGGCCTTTTGTATGTGAACTGTTCTGCAAAACAGTGTGGTGACTCTTTTCTGTCAAAATTTGATCTACTGAGTGAAGTGGCATTAATCAACAGCCATGCTCGGGATATTTTATTGTCATTCTTATGCTTTGGGTCACCACAGCTATTAAAAAATCCCTCTTGAACTGCAGACTTGAACTTAAATTGAAAGTGAATCTCGTGGGATAATGACAATACTTTTCCTTTATTTGCTTTTTGAAGGTGCATTCAGTTCAGAGCAGTTTGCTCGTTCCAAACCGAAGTGAGTTTTCGTTGCAGATTACTGTACTGCAGACATCTCATCTCTCCTTTGTGTATTTGGAACAGAACAACAAGCCTCATCTTCTAGCTGTTGTTGAAGCTGCATGTCCCCTGAGGTTCTTCTGTAATGCAGCATTGTGCTTCTCCAACCACTGCAAAACTTCACAAACTTCACAAGAATTTTTTACAATATAGTTATGCTTGTTGAGAAAAAACATTCAATTCTGACCCTGAATATATATATATATATATATATATATATATAGAGAGAGAGAGAGACAGTTGGTATGCACCATGGCTGTTATGCTACATATATATGTATATGACCAGCATGTTAAAAGCAAAAGTACAAACCTAAATCATTAAATATTCTGTCTATCTCCTTCTGTAAATATGCATCTATATGTTTAATAGAAGTTAAAAAAAAAATGTAATTGCCAGGGGCTTATCCCTGAATGTTAAACAGAACTATTGGTCCTGCGAGCGCCTTTATGGATTATGAGCTTTGCCTTATCAGTAGATTGGAGCACCAGGAGCATCAGAGTTATAATGCAGCTGGGAGTATGTGGGTAGAGAAAGGCACCATAGCTCAGGGCTCGGGTTTAGGATGCACATATACACACTTAATCACACACATATGCACAAGCAGAGACATTTATGGATGTACAAACTGATATATATGTTTTATTCAGTCGAAAACAAAGACAATCATGTAGTCAGTGCTACTTGTGTACAGCATTGTACCTGTTTACAGACAATATAGTCTGTAGTTTCTTATAAGCTGCCTTGGGTAAGCACTCAAGCCAAACATTAGGCCCTATCGGACTGAAAGCCACAGGAGGGGCGCTGCACTCAGCATGGCAGTGGATGTCAGATACATGGCACAGGTCCATAACATTCAGTGTATTTGACGTGTACAAAGGTGAAACCCTGACTCGGCTCTTTTCCGCTGCTCCTGCTTAATATTTCAAATGCCGCAATCTCACGTTGGTGGACAGAGGGCAGGCCTGCCAGCAGAGAGCAGGACCCTGAGCTGAGACTTGAGCAATAACTGACGCCCCAGAGCTGCCTGCTGCAGCGTGCCCAGGCAGCCCCGAGCAGATCGATCACGGCTTTAGCTACAGCACTTGCATGGCACTTTTACAAATACCAGTGAAGAGAGATGGATACTTCCCCTATGCTCACTATTTCCATGATGAATTGTTTCCTGGCAGCATTTTTCTCCACATTCTTTATTTTGGCATTAAAAAAAAGAATAATTCAGTATAGCCGAAACACCTGTGTGTGCGAGAGTGTGCCGAGAAAACAATGAAAAATGAAACTGTATAAGTAATGGCAATTTAGAAAAACGTTTTTTAAGATCTGCCACAGCAACGGGTTCAGTATAATCTTACGATGAGACATATAAATGGTATTGGGTACAGATTGTCTGTTCAACAAACAAAACCTCAGAAGGATTTTCTGCTCTAACAAACTCGATGATTGAAATGAGAATCTACTGTAGAGCAGATTGATGTTTGCAAGCCACAAAGGACTCAAAGAGACTGAGGCAACTTTCTTCTTCATTGAGTCATGTATAGCACACAACACGAGTACTGTTGTCTGATGTTTAAAGACAAATGTTTAGCTGCTCAGCGGCACAGCGGTTAGCAATCGTCTCTTCACTACAAAGGTTATGGGTTGTTTGTGCCAAAGGGCCACTCTGTGTGGAGTTTGCATTTTTAGTTTGCAACAGTTTCCTCCAGGTCCAGACAGATTCCCACAGTCGAAACATGTGAGGATCAGGTGATGTGGAAACTTTTTTTGGTCTGTTCTGTGTTACACTGACAGCAAGTCCTGTTTTTCCTGTTTTTTACCCAGTGCATGAAAGAATAAGCAAGTAAAGAAGATAAGGAATAAAGAAGGTATATTTGTATAAATATATTATTTGGACAAAGCAATATTTGAAGACATCAAAAAGTCTGCCCTGATATGATTTTGATTTGATTCAACTCAGGGGCCTATGATCGATATGAGCTGATATATGCTGCACTTACACTAATATCAACCCACAAAAGAATCTAAAATATGCTTAGATAATGGTATTACTGAGCTCCTCCAGATATTTAAATAAAACAAATAAAGGCATATTTCATAGATATATATTGATACTTTAACTTTGCAACAATAATATTGGATTATTGATCATTTAATCAATCTATCAATACAGATCAATGTTTTACTGGACCCAGTATCCTCAGTGACCTAAGGTATTTAATCCTAACCATGTTGTTTCCAAACTTAACCCCATAGTTTTGGTGTCAAAACCAAATGAGACTGCAACCTTCTGCACATGTATCTGGTGGAGGAGGCACCTTCTTACTCATAGCTATGAGGCTGATTACCACTAGAAATGCCCAGTTAATGGGCTGATAACATTTGAAACTGGTGTAAAACTTCTGTTAGCCGTTTCACTGTGCCTCCCAGAACGTATGTGTTTATTAACAGGGAGTGAGTTTCCCTCCTTAGCTTGTTAGAAATCTGGACATATAAAAGTTGAAATTGCATGGGGAAAGTGAGTTCAAACTTACAATGCAGCTAAAAGTAAAGCAAATAAATAAAACATTTTCATGAATTTTAATTTGCACTTCATTGATTCAAACTCAAAATCTGTTCATTCAGCGTATCTCTCGTTTTAAGTTCAGTAATGAGTTTGAGTTTGACAAGTTCATTTGACTGCTGGCACTAATCTCTTTTCATAGTTGCTGTCTGTGCAGGTTATTTTCACACGTTTCCATATTGATAAGCTTAGGGTGGCATAGATGAGTGTTATAACTATATTTATTCAGAGCTACGGCACTACATTATTTTAGTGGTTCTATTGAGTTTGCTCCTAGGATTAAAAGTTGTTGTGTCTCCTTATAGATTGGACATCAGAATGCTGATGTATCATGCCACTACAGATCTGATGGAAAACAAATTGTAACTTGTTTCTCGATGAGCTGAAGTGCATTATGCCTGACTGCTTCTCTGGTATAAATAATATATATACAGATGAGGTTAAGATAAGATGATGTAAAGCACAAATTCTTGGCTGACAGAATCCCAATATATAGCTTGCGATGAGACACGCGGTGAGGATATTAATGATTAAATGATTGTGTTCTTAAAGTTTGAGATAGAAACACACAGACAAACGGAGAACTGTGCTAACCCCATCAATCATGATTGTAATGCCTCCATTTGTCTCCCAAACTCTCCTTCAATATGTGTTCTCACTGATGTCATTGTAAAGTTAATGTTCAGACCTCGAGATAATTGGCATTGTGGTTATTGTTATCAGTTCATTGTACCTTATGTCAAACCAGTGATAATGGCAATTATTGCAGAGATTACTACTGCCACTTGTAGCTCTACTAAAATATGTGATTAAGGCTTCACAAGCACTGTAACATGGACTAGTGCATTTTTTTCCAACATTAAAAATAAGATATTCCTTATTTAGTCTCCCAACAGGAACATTTCAGCCAAATGTTTATAGTGAAAATAGTAAGTAGCATAAATAAAAAAAATAAGAAATGGAAACAAGGAATATTGAGAATAAATCTAATAGTATTAACAGTTTAAACAACAAATATTAAGGCTTAACATCAGAAACTACATACAATAAAGACACTCAACAGTTGAAAATTGTACTATTACATAGAGAAAAATATTTATATTGTCCAGTGATAATATACCCGATTGAAGAATTGAAGGTATAATATTATACAGTTTAAGATACATAAAGGGCAAATGAACAGGAAGTGTGCAGTAAGGGTTAAATAGTTTTGTTTAATGTTTTTTCAGAAAATGGACTGAATCATTAAAAACTGTTTTACAGCCTGCTGTTCCACCCACCTGTCTAAACAAAGGCCAAGTGATTCCTATCGGTCCCAGCAGTGATGAGTGCTGTAATGTACTGTATCATAATAACTTTGACCCTTGATGCTAGTTTTCACAGCTGAAGGCAACTCCCTGCTGTTCCAACTCATTCTGCTTTTGATTTATCGACACACTTGCATGTTATGTTGTAAGATGGATCACAGCCCACACAGCAGTGCGGTCCACACCTGCAGCTTTCAAGGTCAAAGGTCAGAATCATCTGGTGCTCTCAGATCAATATCTGATTTCCCAGGGGGGGATGAGCTCATCCTTTCACACTTAATTTAGCTAGCTCAGACCTGTGGAGATGATTAATTGTGTTTATCTTTGAGATTTAAAAAGAAATACATTTATATCAAAACCTCATATATTGGATTAAATTAAATTAAAGCTGTTATGGTTCTTAATGAGCTGCAAAGGAAGAGAAAATGTCCATTAAATGATTAGAAGTGTTGTCTCTAGATTTGAGTTGAACAAATCTTGGTCTGCAGCAGTACAGTGAAAACAGTTCTGATACATAGTTAAAATCAATGTTGTGAATATTTAAATATAAAAAAGCCACAGTATGTTTTCCTTCTCTTCTATTGTTAGTATTCAGAGCAGAGCAGGGTAAGAGAAAAAGACTCCTCTGGCTAGCAAGGGCAGACTCTAAACTTAAGCAGCACTGAGCATTTTACAACCAAGCCTACAGCATGTCTCAAACATTCACCAAAGGAAAGAAAAACAAAACAACTACACCCTTGGGCAACAAGTCATGCATAAACAAGTGTGTAATAAATTATGCACTATTCATGAATAATTAAACAAAAAACTGAATTGAAGGTGAAGGAGAACTGAATAGTTTGAAATAATAAGGAAGCAGATAAAATATTCTCTGTCTCCGGTATAGACTAGCGATCCGATGGCTAATCTGAACTAACCTTCATCTGTTCTCAGGTTATTTTAAACCTCAGCATACCAGCGACCCAGCACTAATCAGGCACAGTTCAAGCTCAAATGCAGAGAATCACGTTTTCTCGTATACATGGGAAGGAAAGGGGCAAATGAAAACAAATCGCCACCAGTCCTGGGGCTGAATTCCATTAAAAAATTATGAAATTAACCCTTAATTGTGGAGATAAATCAAGAATATTGCTTCTAAGTGAAACACAATAACAGTCTAAATGAAATTAGGCACAATGGTAATGAAAACACAAGCCTTAAAAACTTTCCCCCAATTAATAGTCTAGCCTCATTCAAATATTGATTGTTTATACTCAAATTACGTTCTAATTTGCTTTCTAAATGTTTCATCAATTAGCAGTTTCTTTTCCTTTTAAAATGTTAAACTCTTTTCAGTAACACTTTACCTTAACCTCCCCCATTTCTTAGTATTCATAAGGACAAGGACAATTCAAAGGACATTTTTTTTTTTATATAAATGTACATTTTAGGTAATACTATTTACGATGCCCATGTCCATAATGCATTTTAAACATTCTTATAATGCATCTCAGTCTGCTTAGAGAGCTACATAATTCATGTTATTACAGCGCATGCATATTCATAATGTTTTATTGCAATCATAATGCTTTTTAAATCATGTTATAATGACTTAAAGGGTCAACTCTCATAGGACTTCATAGTGTGAAAGATTGTTTTTGCAAGTGAAATATAAGTCTCACAATTGTAATAGATTTAATGGACACATATAGTGTTTAAGCCAGATAATGGAGGGAAACTACACTTAACTCAGGAAATGTAAAGGGCTAGGAATGAAAGAGTAAGTTGTGTCAAAACTTCAGAACAATGAGAGTCCCTGGTGGGGTTAGAGGGGTTTGCTGGCCTGTGTTCAAAAGCCTCTCTGCTCTATCTTTTCCCCTCTGATTTGTCAGCACAGGCAGAGTCCATCTTGATGAAACACATTGGTGCAGAAAGAATTAATCCCTTCAGAAAATACTTAGAATGATAATTACAGGTTGTCACTATTCACCCTGTTCGTTCAAGTGAGTGGTGTAATTGGTTGGAGAGAATCCAACCGCGTAACACCTACTCAGCCTGTGCAGACAATATAACACACGGAAGTTTACTGTCAAAGGAGGAGATCGAAGCTTTAGCAAGTGCTGAGCAGCCTCAGTCAAAAGTCTGCCGAATAAACCCCCTCACATTAGCAAGAAACAAATATGTTCAGGTCAGTGCTGTAATAGTGCTATCGTGTGCAAACATACCACGATCAGATTTGTATTTCTCAAAACAACCCATTGAATTACACTGACAAATAAAAAGATCTTAATCGCAATACGATTACCTGATTAAAGAAAGGTCAATAACAATTCCTAGAAAGGAAATAAGAGAAGATGGAGAAAGATAACGGGAAACAAAAGGTTCTGGGTTAAGTTTGAACCCAAGGCATGCCCAGTGGTTTGGTTTTTAGTTTTTATCTGCTTGGAGCCTGATTGCATGGGATTTATGCAAACAAGGCTGAAAAGTGGAACAGGAATTGTGCCTCAGAGGCACAGCTTCCTGTTTGTACCATCCCGAGATACTCCAACCATAAATGTTCTCTTCAGGTTTTGGCCTTAGACACATGATCAAAAGTTGTTAAATAAGACATTTAAAAAAGGTTGCTTGGATTGTAGGCACATGTAGAGCCTTATAATGGGAAAAGCAAGGAGATCCATCAGTGGGGACAGCTGTTTTTGCATTGCAAAAAGTTAAAACTTTGAGCCAGGTTCAGTGTTTTTGCTGGGCTTCTGATTTTGATTGAGTTTGATTTTTGCCAGATCTGTTTGCATCAGTAGCCATCGCTGTGCGAGCAGGGTGGCCTATTCAAACTGAATGTGGGTAAATGATTCGTATTTAGCTCCTCAAAAAATTAGCTGCTTTAAAGGCTAATCTCTGGGCAAGGAAAATCTTTCTGATTTAAGATAATGTTTTCTTTGATTCTTTTAAGAAAAGTCAAGTTATTGGAACTTTAAGCTGCTGTGCTGTTTGTGGATGTATGAGTGTGCATTAGTGTGTGTGTATGTGTGTCAGTGCTTGTCAACAGAGTGAAAACTTTTTCCATTACAAGTTTAAGGTGAGCAGAGATGGAACAGAAGTTGAATTACCAGAGCACTGCATTAACTGAGACATTGCCATTATAACCACATCAATGGATCTATATCATTTATCTGTCAACACTCCTAAAACCCAGCGGAGTGAGACACGCTTGCTACGGTTTATATATACCTTGACAACTCCATAACAAAAACAACTGTCAGCAGGGATGAAGCTCCGAGCACTTGCATGGAAAAAACTCAACATTTGAAAGCGCTGTCGCTCAATGTCGAGTCGTCCTCCTGTCCACTGTGTGTCTGTGTCTAAATGATTTGGTCAAGTAGCTGCTCGGTTTTATACTTCATGAAAGGGTACTCAGCAGGTGCCCCTTGAGTGATGGCTGCTCTGTCTCTCCGTGTTCCCCTTGTCTTTCAGACCAGTGGGCCTCTTTGGCAATTTCTGTCAGAAGATGGTGTGTGTTTGTGTGTGTCTGAGAAATTATACGTGGCGACTGATTACCCAGCATGACTCGGGCATATTCAGATGGTGCCCCTGTGGCCTGCAGTGATGGAGGAGCCAATCTGCTCCTCTGGTCATCCCCATGTTTGCGATAAGCTGCAACAGTTGTTGCTAGACTCAAATGCCACTCTGAGAGGTGATGGATTTTGGGGTCTGGAGGAAGCTAGATGACATTGTGTGGCCAAGCTTGGAGAAGAAGCACAAATGTCAAAAGTCAATAGACTTCAATCGGATTTGCCCCCGTTTAGACAGCAAGTTATTGACTGAGGGAGTAAGCCATTTAGTGTGTGGTACTGGATGATTGTGAGCTAAAACAGTCAATAATCTATTAATTAGAAATTATGTATGCCTAACTTTGGGGTTTTACTCATGTATATGGAATTTATTTGCAATATTTTTAGTATATTCATATTGTATTTAATTTTGAAATATTATTTTTATAGCATATGGCAAAAACATGCTGTATATACAAAGTGTCTACAGAGACTTATTGATTCCAGGCAGACACATTTATCATTGGTATTCATGCCTAAGATATTGATGAAGTTTTCCCTCCTCTGCAGAGGTGATTTGCATTTAAAATCTCATTTTTATGAAGGTCAAGATAATTTATTTTTAGAAAGATAGACACTCTCTATGTATTTGTGTAATGGAATATGAATCACTTCACACCTGAGAAATGAATAGATGCAGTGGTGACATTTCCAAGATCTGCTTTGTGGTAATAGCATAATATGGATTTGATGAATGGCCCAGACTTTTAATGGAGTTAAAATAAGCTCAAAAACAACTTGAGCATCATTAACTATTTTCGCTCTTTAATTGTCACATATGGTTTTCTAAAAGATTAATGATTAAGTGTCACTCAGTTATTTGTCCCAGCAGTCGCCACCATGGAAATTCATTGTGTATGAGACAAGATAATGGCATATTAAGAGAGGGATATTACATTGTGAGTGAAATATTCAGGCATAATTCCAATGGCTAGTTTGCATAAGTAT